>JARQOD010001432.1:0-98400 GCA_033576555.1 Oophaga sylvatica | reverse complement strand
AGGAGCCCGCAGTCTATACTACATTTTATTCCCGAAGAGCTCTAATCTTATCTACAGAAATTTTTAACCCCTGCAGAGCCCATAAGTGTAATTCTAATATATACCTGAAAGCCGTAATCTTTTCTACAAATATATCCCTGAAGGACCCGTACAGTCTATACTACAAAAATAAAACCCCACGGGACCCGTACAGTTATATCTAAAAATAATATGACGGGACCCCGACCGTCTATACACAGTAATATATACCGACGGAGCCCTACAGTCTTATCTACGAAATATATACCTGACAGGACACAACATCATACTACATAATTATCCCGACAGGGAGCCCATACAGTCTATATCTACATAATTTTACCTACAGGAGCCCGTCCCGCTATTCTACAGTAATAATACCTGAAGGACCCATACAGTCTATATCACAGTAATAATACCGACAGGAGCACATACAGTCTATATCACAAAAATTATCCCGACAGACCCGTACAGTCATTCTAAAAATAATTATAGCTGACAGTTGGAGCCACAGGAGCCTCAAAAAACCCCTCTATCTAAAAGGTCATCTGAACACTAGAAACGGAGTTCTAAATGAGTCCTAAAAAAACCCACTTCGATCCTATTTTATATTATGAGGACTCTGCTGCTGCGCTCTGTCATTTTTTCTCGCTGTAAGCTCCACTCACTTTTTTAAAAACTCGACTTCCGTCACCTCACCCAACAGTACAAATGGAGGCTACAAGGATCCCCCAAAAATCCCCTCCAATCTAACGCCATGGTGAAACACTAGAACGGGGTTTGCTAAAATGAGGGCCTCAAAAAATCCACCAGTCCTATGTTTTTAAATTAGAGGACTCCCCGCTGCTGCACTCTGTTAATTTTTTTTGTTCGAAAACCCATCACTCTTTTTAAAAATCGATTTCCGTCACCTCTACCAAACTCTGCAGACAGGGCTACAAGGAGGGCCCAAAAAAACCCCTCCACTCAAAAAATCCACTCCGATCCATGTTTTTAAATTATGAGGACCCTGTTGCTGAGCCGTTTTTTTTTTCTAGCTGCGAAGCTCCCCCCTTTTTAAAAAATTGATTACGTGACCCAGCACCAAAAAAGAACAAATTGGGGGCTACAGGGAGACCCCAAAATATCCATCCGATCTAGACGGGTCAATGGTGAATCATAGAACGGAGTTGTAAAATAAGTCCTCAAAAAATCCACTCCAGTCCTATGTTGTAAATTATGAGGACTGTGTTGATGGCTCTGTTACTTTTTTCCCCGGAGGCTCCGCTCACTCATCCAATGTCGAAAAAACAGTAAAAGTAAATTCTGGCAAATCTGACAATCAGCGCTATGTGAAAATTATTTATATTACAAAGAACGATAAAATGCAAGTTTGATTAATCATGATAAAAAATTTGTATGCCCTTTGGAAAATAAATATAAACAGTTTGAGAAAGTAGATAAAAACTAAAAACTTTAAAATCATTACAGTTATAAAGCTGATATATTATAATATACAGTGTGTGTAGATTGCAGTGTATGAGTAGCCTGGAATCGCTCCATTCTGAACACTGAGTGGGTTTTTTGAGGAACGTCACTGTAAAACTGAACCGTTAGAATGGAGAAGAGAGATCATCAAATACCCACTCCGATCTAGTCCCCCCAGTAGTGAGTCAGCTCAGTGGAGGTTTATAAAAAGAGGTCCTCAAAAACATGTGACTGCAGTGAGGCCTCAAAATTCAACTCCGATCCAGTCACCTCAGTATTGAGCCGGCTGGAGTGGAGTTGCTGGAATGCGGACCACAAAATCTCCACTCCGATCTAGTCACCTCAGCAGTGAGCCGGCTGGAGTGGAGTTGCTGGAATAAGGACCACAAAATATCCTCTCCGATCTAGTCACCTCAGTAGTGAGCCGTCTACAGTGGAGGTGATAAAATGAGGTCCTCAAAAACGTGACTACAGTGAAGCCTCAAAAATTCAACTCCGATCTAGTGACCTCAGTAGTGAGCTGTCTACAGTGGAGCTGCTGGAATGAGGACCACAAAATCTCCACTCCGATCTAGTCACCTCAGTAGTGAGTCAGCTACAGTGGAGCTGCTGGAATAAGGACCACAAAATCTCCACTCCGATCTAGTCACCTCAGTAGTGAGCCGGCTGGAGTGGAGTTGCTGGAATGCGGACCACAAAATCTCCACTCCGATCCAGTCACCTCAGTAGTGAGCCGTCTACAGTGGAGCTGCTGGAATGAGGACCACAAAATATCCACTCCGATCTAGTCACCTCAGTAGTGAGCCGGCTGGAGTGGAGTTGCTGGAATAAGGACCAAAAATCTCCACTCCGATCTAGTCACCTCAGCAGTGAGCCGGCTGGAGTGGAGTTGCTGGAATGCGGACCACAAAATCTCCACTCCGATCCAGTCACCTCAGTAGTGAGTCAGCTACAGTGGAGCTGCTGGAATAAGGACCACAAAATCTCCTCTCCGATCTAGTCACCTCAGTAGTGAGTCAGCTACAGTGGAGCTGCTGGAATGAGGACCACAAAATCTCCACTCCGATCTAGTCCCCTCAGTAGTGAGCCGGCTGGAGTGGAGTTGGTAAAAATGAGGCCTCAAAAAATCAACTCCGACCTAGACGGCTCACTAGTTAATCAGCTAGAAAGGAGTTGATTTTTTGTGAACCACAAAAAAATCAACTCTGAACTAGACGCAACCATACCTTCACCTGCAGAGCCGCACTCCACATATATGGCTGCTCTGTGCGCACAGGACCTGTTATGAGGTCACAGGGGGAGGAGTCAGGGTCATGTGTAGCCCTGGTATGTAAGGCACACAGGATCTGGAGAATGCACAGTAAGGTAACAGTTAAAGCTTGTCATCACCCACTTACACTTCAGACACACCCACAGGGTGTTATAGGGGAGTGACGTGTAGCACAGTAGAGAGTCGAGTCTAGCTTCCTGTCATCGTACAGAGCAGTCAGGGCTAGTTCTTCTCAGACAGTGAGGATTCCTGTCAGAGCTCTGGGTGAGCAGAAGATTAGTTCCTGCCAATTCAACGAAGTGGAGTCTAGTAACGGATGACTAGTTATCATCCCGAGTCTAGTCAGAGTTACCTTTTACTCAGTCTGAACTTTGAAGAAACTGAGAGTTACTCAGTGAGACCAAGGAAGAAAACTGACTTTCTATCTTCACGCTTCAGTGCTACATTGAAAGCAGAAGCAGGGCATACTGGGAAGGATTCAGAAGTGCCTTAAGGATTGGATTATCCTGCACATTGTCACCGGTCACTGGCGACCGAAGTGTCACTATAGCTTTAGGCATAGTGATAGAAAAGCCAGAGTCTTACTGGACCTTAGGTTGCAGAAAGCCGCCCTTAGAGTGCCAGTACGTAACCGAGTCAGGAGAACAAGGCTTCTGAGTCCGGCGCGCGGCAAAAGAAAGTACTTAGTTCACCACTTATAAGGCTCTATCACAAAACCGGCCGGGCAGTACAGCTAGTGGGAAAAGCTGAAAACTATAGAGTTAACTTAGCTACAGGCAAGCTTGGACTCACTCATCATTTGGAAAGAGAAGGAGGCCTGTAACCTGCTCAACTGTTACCGCTACGTGCATTCATCCACCCCGAACAGCCTCCCTGGGACCTGCCTGAACAACTTGAAGTAAAAGATATGGAAAGAAGCTTTTATGTGTGAGACTGAGTTATTTAATTGCATCCCTGCACAACCCCACCATAACTATCGACCTGAGGGAAGAGTCCCACCTGTAGGGGACCCGACATCTAGCTGCCTCACCATCCCCTCAGAGATCTACAGCAGCGCTGGTCTTAGTGATCAGAGAACTACAGGTGGCGTCACGAACTGTATATATACCTATCCCCTGTAAATATACCCCCCAACATACGCCTGACCGCCAGGGCCACAGACCGAGCCAGCGCTACCTGTGACAACCCCATAGACTTCCATGGGCTCGGCTCTGAGTACCCCATTGCTCTGGTAAACCACAATTGTGGTGTGGGTCAAAACAGTCACATGCTGCACACCACCTATATGGATTCTCTATGCGCACAGGACCTGTGATGAGGTCACAGGGGGAGGAGTCAGGGTCACATGATATCCGGAGTGCAGACGCTAGTGATGGGTAAAATGTGATTTTCTGGTGAGCCGGCCCTTTTGGCTCCGAAAACGGCTCTTCATTTCCTATTACCTTTGGCTTTAAATTTGAAGCCAGATTCTGATATGTTTTAACCCATGATTGTACCTTTTAGTAAAAATGTTAATGTTAAACTGTAAAGCGCTGCGGAATATGATGGCGCTATATAAATAAAGATTATTATTAAATAAAGATTATTATTATTAAAAATCTACACATGTGCCAATTTATGACATAAAACAGAATAGTTTCCAGAATAACCAGATTTTATATTATTTGCTGTAAAAACTTTAACAAACACAAAATGAACATGGAAAATAGCAACAAGATCCTAATTTTCAGCGCCACATTTTACAGCTCCCTTCACACTTGGCAAGTTCGCTGTGGGCTGTCTGCTGTAAACAGTCTGCAGCAAAACTGCAGTGTCAAATGTGGCATCTGCATACAGGCGGATTTAGAGAAGGAATCTGCTGGGAATTCACCCGTCCATTGACTGCAATGAATCTCGCAGATCGGATATTCTGCACATATTCACATGCTGCTGAAGACAATTTCACACCTCATGTCAGATTCTGAATTTTTCCACGAAGTGAGAATGTGTTTTGGATAAAAACCATTACCACTGTTGGCTTCTGTAAATGCCATGGAATTCCCACGCTGATGATCTGCATGGAAACTCCACTGCAATCCACAAAGTGTGAAGGCAGCCGAAAATTGTCTTTAGGGCCCATTGGATAGATACACTAAGTGCCATAGCGTGGATGGACTGATTCCGTTTATTTCCTCTGTTATTATCTGTTTTGGAAAAGACTGTTTTTTTGGTGTCCCATCAAGGACCAATGTCTTTTGCCATCACTAATATAATGTCATTAAAGGGGTTGGATCACATGGGCATTAGTGCCATTAATTGAAGAGAACTTTTTAAAATAGGTGTATTCTCCATATACTTATTTTAAAAATTCTGCTTCAATCCTGCTGGTATTCCATAAAAACCTATGTAACTGTTTCCATGGGTTTCCATGGAAGTTGTCCTGTGCCGGAGCCCTATTCAGCAAAAGACACACAGGATGCGACGATGTTGTCGGCCAGCGCTCGCTGACTGACCGCATGGACTATGCAGCACCCGTTGTGGGCCGGGCGGTGACAGCACGGAGCTGTGCGATCGGTCCCCGGAGGCCAATCACGGAGTTCTGTGCGCATGTCATGTCGCATCTCCGGCCCCGCCCCCTGAGGCAGGGGCATAAGAGAAAATGCAGCGCTGGAGCCGGGAAAGGTAAGAATTGAGCCTACCCCTTTAAACCTGATAATTTCCAAAATAACATTTTGTGTATTCTGTTTAGTATGAAAACATTAACAAATATAAAATGTGCAAAAATATAACAAATGCTCAAAACAGCAGCAGAAAACCATTTTTAAAAGTGCAACATGTTAAGATTGTCATTAGGGCAGATTGGCATTAAGAAAGTCCAAGTGCTGGAGCTTGGATGGGCTCATCCGATTTCTTCTCTCTGTTATTATTTGCCCTGCTTTGGAGAAAATCCTCTCTGAAGGGACTGATGTCGCTACGATGCACAATCTTCTGGTCATCACCTTGACAAGCCGTGGGTATATTGAAGCCTTGCTCTCCCACCACGTCAATGGGTCTGCTGCTCTTTGGATCAAGGGTTCCTCAAAATATGATCTTCTAGCATTGCATCTGCTGAGGGGTTTCTTCTTGCAGCATCTCCTGTTGCCCTTTCGTCATTTGTGGTTGTTGTACTTGTGGAGCCCCTGCTCCCACTTCATCTTCATCTGATGGAGGTGGCTGGCTGCCGGTGAGGCTGCATCTCGCTGCTGCTGCTGCTGCTGCTGCTGCAGTGCCTCATCAACAGCTCTATTATCACTAAAGGCCAGCTTTTTGAACCTCGGGTCAAGTAGTGTAGTTTCTGACAGTATAGTGTTATATTCCATCCTTTGGAGCTTTCTTTCCATAGAGGCACACAGGGCAGCTACCAACTCTTTTACTTTCTCTGTATTTATTGCTCCATCTCTCTGGTTGGCTGTCACTCTCTGCAAACCCCTGCACAGCAGCAGCATTTTAGAGGCTGTAACATAGCTGCAAATGGATAAAACAGTTACTCAGAAATTTGTAATGTGAACTTTATTTCTTATGTAGTATTACTGCCATTGACCTCTACCATACAGTTATATGATGATAATTTGCAGTATTGCATTGACAAAACAGGTTATGAAACTTGGGGTCATTCAGTCTGGAAAAAAGATGGCTTGGGGCGATCTAATCTACAGATATGTAAATAGACAGTACAGAGATTTTCCTACTGATCTTTTGCCTTCTGCTCCTGTACTAGTGGCATTGGCATCCTGTACTTCTAGAGAAAAAATGTTTCACCATCATCAGGGGATTCTTTACTGTAAGAGCAGTGAGATTATAGATCACTCTGCCACACAATGTGCTAACTAATTCATTATCACCCGCCTAGACTACTGCAACACCCTCCTCGGCGGTCTCCCTTCCAACGCTCTAATCACCCCTTCAATCTATCCTCAACTCTGCTGCCCGGCTAATCCATGAGCAGAGAAATCGTTTGTGCAATAATTTCTCCCATCGTTTGCTTTTAAACTATCTGTTTCCATGCTCAGACATCGTTTATAGTAAATCTGTACTATCCTATGAGCCGAAACAATATGGCCTCATAGGATAGCTTGGGCCTGGGGTGCAACAAGATATTGACCTTCCAGCACCTGGTATCTGGGTCCTGTCTGGTATCTGGGTCCACATGCTGGCTCGTCGGGTTACCATGGCAGAGGAGAAGCCGCTGAGCCCTGCTCCTCCGACAGCTGGACCCAGATACCAGGGAGTCCTGGGAGGTAGCGCTGCAGGTCATGAGTGATGAGCCAGCAGGAACCACTTGCCTTTACACAGAGCAATGTCCCACTGAACGATTAGTAGTCGGCCATCGTTTTATGCATTTATACAGAACAATTTATCTTTCAGTCTGGCCCATTTTTGCCTGACTGAAAGTTAAACTGTGATGTGTAAAAGGGTCCCAAGATGAAATGATGGAGGTGTGTCTTTTTTTTTCAACAATACAAATAATATAACAGTAGTTGTTACTCTACCTTTCTGAACTGATCTCCACAGTGACCTGGTCAAAGGGCTCCAGAATAGTGCATGCCTCTCACGACTTCCCATTCTTCTCGGCTCAGATTTTCAGCAGGTGCGTTGATAATGGCCAGGGTAGATATGATTGCATCCTTGGACATATGAAATGTGGAGTTCCATCTTGTGACACACTCTTGTTTGGGCCTCACTTCAGGCATACCCATTTGCTGTTGAGTAGACTTTAGCTTCATTGTGGCTGTTGTACTCCTATGGAAAAATTCCACAATTGAGTTGACTTTGTCCACAGTGGGTTTTATCTCCTTCAGAGCATCTCTTACCATTAGGTTAATTGTGTGTGCAAGGCACGGGTGATGGTTCCATTTTAGGTTTTTAATGGCTTTGGTTATATTGGCTACATTATCAGTAACACAGCAAATGACTTTGCTTTCAACTCCCCATTCTTTTCCCACCCTTAGAAGTTCATCTGCCAAGTTCTCTGAAGTGTGCTTGTCAGTAAACTCAAAACAGTCCAGAAGACAAGAGACCATTTTATAATTGTCAATGACATGTTACTGACATGAAGGACGTGGTGGCTCTGGATGTCCAGCAGTCAGTTGTCAGGCAAACTGCTGCAGCCATTTGAACCTTTTCTTGTAATGAGGCACGTTCACTTTCATATAGCTTTGGAATAAGTGTTTGGCTGAGTGTTTTCCTGCTTGGAAGAACATACGTCGGATTGAGAGCATGGGCAAAATGTTTAAATCCCTTGTCCTCCACAATTGTCATTAGTTGGAAGTCTTTTGCAACCATCTTAGCCAACTCTCTATCACCTGCACTCTTTCTTGCTGGGGTCATAAATTGGAGTATAGATCTCTGGGTTGTTGCAGGTTGTGGTCTAGCTGATGCCTCACAGGTGGTTGCAGACACTGCAGCAGCAGCAGTTCCAGTAGTTGCAGTGGTGCTTTCATGTTCCTCAATCTGCACTGTTGGATGTACATTTCTAATATGTCTGTGAAGGTTGGTGGTAGACCCTGCTCGGTATGACAATTTTATCTTACAAATTTTACATTCTGTTTTTGTGTTGTCGATGTAATCAAAATGCGACCAAATCCTACTTTGTTTGCGGCTGTCACTCATCTTATCCACTGTACGTGCACTCCTCTTCTCTCTGCCGGCTATCAACCTCCCTCTTTATTTATTTGTGGGTATTTTAAAAATAGTCTGTGAGGAAATTAATACCTAAGTTCCTCATCGTCACCAATATGGTTGCAAAATTGGGAGGATTTGATTTGATGACACGCACCTCAATCTGCATGTGTTTTGACCAACGCACCACAATTGTGGGTTACCAGGGCAATGGGGTACCCAGAGCCGAGCCCATGGAAGTCTATGGGGTTGTCACAGGTAGCGGTGGCTCGGTCTGTGGCCCTGTCGGTCAGGCGTATGTTGGGGGGTATATTTACAGGGGATAGGTATATATACAGTTCGTGACGCCACCTGTAGTTCTCTGATCACTAAGACCAGCGCTGCTGTAGATCTCTGAGGGGATGGTAAGGCAGCTAGTTGTCGGGTCCCCTACAGGTGGGACTGGTCCCTCAAAGTCTATGGGATTTATGATGTCGGGTGCAGGTAAATAACTCAGTCTCACACCATCCAGCGTCTTTCCATACCTTTTACTTGTCAGATGATAAGGCAGGTCCCAGGGAGGCTGGTCGGGTGGAGGATGTGCTTTGAGGCAACAGCTGAACAGGTTATGGGCCTCCTTTACTTTCAATATTATGAGTTCAACCAGCATAAAGCGTAGTTCACTCTAGAATCTCCAGCTTCTCCAAGCTGTACTGCCCGGTCAGTTTTGTGGTCGGAGTCTTCCTTTGAGAGAGCTGAGTTCCTACTGTTGTCGTGCACAGACTCAAGGTTCCCACTCTCCCTGACCCCAGTTATGTACCGACACTCCAAGGGCTGCTTTCTGTAACCTAAGGTCCAGTAAGCCTCTGGTTTTTCTATCACTATGCCTGGAGCTATAGTGACACTTCGGTCCCCAGTGACCGGTGACAATGTGCAGGATAATCCAATCCTAAGGCACTTCTGACTTCTTCCACTGCGCCTTTCGCCCTGTTCGCGCTTGTAGCATAAGCACTCCACACTTCCAAAGGCTATGCAGGTTAATCCCTTCTTGCTTCTTCCCAGAGCTTGCTAACAGGTGCTCAGTAATCTTCTAGTTCAGGAGCACGTCTCTGAACTCCACTGTCCTTGGGACAGGAGACTGAAGGTCCTGCTGCTCACTCCTCTCTCTTACTGCACAGACTTCACACTCACTGCTCTGTCCGAAGACAGGAAACTGAATCCTCTGAGCTCTGCCGCTGACTGAACTGAACTCGCTCTGCTGCATGTCACTAGCCTTTATAACCTATGGGTGTGTCTAAGTGTGTGGTGGAGTGAATGTTTATTGAGCATTAAACTGTTACCTCTCCGCACATTCTCCAGGGTACTGCGTGTGCCTTCACACCAGGGCTACACATTCCCCCATGGTAAAATACAGCACTCCCGGGCTGTGAAATACAAGAAGACATTTTGTTTTTGCATTAAACATAAACATTAACTCTTCCCATCCAGGAGGTACGAATTTCTTGAACGTTGCATTAAAACATTATATATAGAAAAATACAAAATACTAAATAGACATTTTCAGATAAATATATGACAATATTCTTGTGAAGGACCCGCACCAAACCTTCAACGTGGGTCCTGGGTGGGCTGCAGGACATCTGAATGCAGACCTCACTCAGTGCCACACCACACGGGTTTTGTATTCAGAGGTAGTTAAGGTGGTTCCATGTAAAACCAATATAATGCACCTTAGTGCAACTATTTACAGGATACAGTTTTTGGGCTGGCTCAGTCCTCAACCTCAAAGTCCATGACATAATAATAAGGACACATTTATATATACTTTTCGCTTCAATATTTACATTATAATTCTAACGATATTTACTCAACCAGAGTATTCTATATGTAAAACTCTTACTTTTTTTATTTCCCAAAATTCTTTAACTTTTCAAAATTTTCATCTTTGTACCCAGCCGGGCATTCTACTCAATATAGTAAAACTATGTAAACATTATGCATAGACATAAAGTGCAAAACAGCAATTATTCCTTTTATCCAAACTTTCTACATTTTCTTTGTTGCGGTAAACCCTGTCTGGGTCCTACCGTTCTTCACATTTTCTTGCAGGCTTCCATTATACTTTCCATCCCGGGGGCTGGAACAATACGATGATCCTTAGATCCCATGACCAACAAGTCGTGACCTGCTATCAGGGTTTGGGTCGCTACAGTCCTCGTGCGAACCACTAGGGGCGCGCCGGGCGCTTCCGCTTTGTGAGACGCTGTCTGCGTCACTGTAATAGCCACTTTCTCTCGCGATGCAGAAATAGTCGCCGTGCGCGACGTCGTGTAGACCGCTGATTGCGATGTGGAATGGTTCGCAGGTTGTGATGCAGTAGGAGGACAAGGCAGTGAAGAGTATGCAGAGGGCGCTTCCAACTGTGATATACTTTCCTGGGGCGATGCCGGGGCACGGCCTGATGCAGCGGTAGATTGAGACTGTGACGCGCTGGCAATGGTGACGTTACCTGCGTCGGGGACGGGGTCTCTGACGACTGCGACATTAAGGGCATACCATCCCTTCATACCCCAGTGCCGTGTATAGGTTACTATGTCCCCATTGATTAGGTCCCTCCCGGGATGGCCGATGGGCAGGTGGGATTCTACGTCCCTGCGACTGACAAAGACCCCTGGGTAGAGGCCCGGTTCTCTGATGAAGCCCCAGCCCTTCCGGAGCTGGAACTCTGTCACACACCCCTGCCGCCGCGGTTCCCTTAGAGTACCTTTCTCCCGGCGTACACTTTCCTTGTCCGCGATCAGCTGCTCGTACTGCCGCTGCCGGTTCCGCTGCGCTTCCCGCTCTTCCTCCTGCCGGCGTCGCTGTTCCTCTTCGCAACGCTGCCACTCACATTCCCACTGGGCGGTGTAGGCGACGTCATCCAGGCGCGCCATCTCATCCCAGTCGACGTCTGGTAATGATGGACAGGACCCCTCCGGTGTCCCTGCCGGGGATCGATCATCTGCTGCGGCCTCCTGGCCGGGCGGGCGTTCCGGAACTGGCGGTACCTCCTCAACCTCCTTCGCTTCCACCGCTTCCTCGGTAGGTTCAGGGTCGGTCCTTTTGGGGGTAGCCTCCGGTTGCTCCTTAGCCTTGGGCAGCAGAAGTTTCGGTAACTCAAATCGTGGGGGTCGTCGAGGGGAGAGAACACCGCGTCCCACAGCCGCCGCTGCATCAGGGTACGCCGGCGTCTCTCGATCTCTTCTTCGCCAGGTTGTTGCAAAACCATCTTCTTCAATCTTGCATTTTCCTCTTTAACCTCCAGCAATGCTTGCTGCAGGTGCAGGACCACGGATGGTTCCGGTTCTAGTGGCAGCTTGGCTGGGGAACGGGGCCTGCCTTCCTCCGCTTCCCTGCTCGGCTGCACACGTCCTGCCTCCATCATGTTCCAGAACACTCTCTCCTCTTCTACCAGAACAGTCCGGTCTCTTCCGTGGAGGCGGGGTTTGCGTCTCCTCCTCTTCGCAGGAAGGCGAAGAGGAGGCGGACCTCCCTTGCTGTAGGGCAGGATCGCATATTGTAATAGCACTTTGAGAGGGCAGGCATTCTCTTCGCGCCACAGGGGGGCACACGCCCACGAATCCACGCCCACCTTCTTCTCCAGCGCCTGAGGGCACGATTTTGGCGGCAAAATGGCGGATTTTAGCGCCAAAAATAGCAAACAGTCCTTTTTCACAAAAACACCTCCACAGGCACACAGGGCTCGCAATTTTGCGAGTTTCGCATCCTGTTCGTGACGCCAAGTTTGTTTTGACCAACGCACCACAATTGTGGGTTACCAGGGCAATGGGGTACCCAGAGCCGAGCCCATGGAAGTCTATGGGGTTGTCACAGGTAGCGGTGGCTCGGTCTGTGGCCCTGGCGGTCAGGCGTATGTTGGGGGGTATATTTACAGGGGATAGGTATATATACAGTTCGTGACGCCACCTGTAGTTCTCTGATCACTAAGACCAGCGCTGCTGTAGATCTCTGAGGGGATGGTAAGGCAGCTAGTTGTCGGGTCCCCTACAGGTGGGACTGGTCCCTCAAAGTCTATGGGATTTATGATGTCGGGTGCAGGTAAATAACTCAGTCTCACACCATCCAGCGTCTTTCCATACCTTTTACTTGTCAGATGATAAGGCAGGTCCCAGGGAGGCTGGTCGGGTGGAGGATGTGCTTTGAGGCAACAGCTGAACAGGTTATGGGCCTCCTTTACTTTCAATATTATGAGTTCAACCAGCATAAAGCGTAGTTCACTCCAGAATCTCCAGCTTCTCCAAGCTGTACTGCCCGGTCAGTTTTGTGGTCGGAGTCTTCCTTTGAGAGAGCTGAGTTCCTACTGTTGTCGTGCACAGACTCAAGGTTCCCACTCTCCCTGACCCCAGTTACGTACCGACACTCCAAGGGCTGCTTTCTGTAACCTAAGGTCCAGTAAGCCTCTGGTTTTTCTATCACTATGCCTGGAGCTATAGTGACACTTCGGTCCCCAGTGACCGGTGACAATGTGCAGGATAATCCAATCCTAAGGCACTTCTGACTTCTTCCACTGCGCCTTTCGCCCTGTTCGCGCTTGTAGCATAAGCACTCCACACTTCCAAAGGCTATGCAGGTTAATCCCTTCTTGCTTCTTCCCAGAGCTTGCTAACAGGTGCTCAGTAATCTTCTAGTTCAGGAGCACGTCTCTGAACTCCACTGTCCTTGGGACAGGAGACTGAAGGTCCTGCTGCTCACTCCTCTCTCTTACTGCACAGACTTCACACTCACTGCTCTGTCCGAAGACAGGAAACTGAATCCTCTGAGCTCTGCCGCTGACTGAACTGAACTCGCTCTGCTGCATGTCACTAGCCTTTATAACCTATGGGTGTGTCTAAGTGTGTGGTGGAGTGAATGTTTATTGAGCATTAAACTGTTACCTCTCCGCACATTCTCCAGGGTACTGCGTGTGCCTTCACACCAGGGCTACACACATGCACTACTGTTTGTTCCACTCTGTATCCGTCCACGTCCATCCAGGGTAGGGCAGGCTGCCAGGAACACAATCACAAGAGGGCAAGGCTTAGGATGCAGAGTACAGTCCAGTCAGTGAGCTGTGACCGGCTGCTCAGTGGTCACATGCTCCTTCTACATCTACATTAAAGGGAACCTGTGAGGTCTCAAGAAGAAGATGTGATAGCAACATTAAGAATTGACAGATACACTAATTCCAACACTGTCACCATTAGGGCCCAGTTTGGTCGTTTTTCTGAACTTTCATGCAGCTTCCTGCATTGGTGAGACAGTGGTCTGACATATTAATGAGCTCCTGCATGTGATTAAAGGCCACTAAACTCACAGCACAGGCACATGCACCAGCTGCTGGGCCCACATCTTCACAAGTAATGCCAATCTATGCAGCAGAGGCTGCGTCCACACTGTAATTATGTATACCATTGTCATATCTGGCAATTAGAGATCAGCGAACATAATATTGTTCCATTCCATTATCGAATTGAATTCAAACATTGTTCGATAGCAGTTTTGCTCTATTACATAACAGCATGCGTTCATAATTGCGAACGTTCATAATCACGAGCGTACATTCGCTTTGGTTCTACTAGTCTCACAGTGGCCGAGAACCATTTTTGTACAGGTCAGTATTGAACCGCATTGCGAATAAACACAATGCGGCCGCTAAAGTAGCGAATATTAGCGATTTTAGCCGCAGTATCGCGTATATTCACAATGCGGTTTAATTTAAACATTCAAATTGGACCGCACAAAGTGTTCAAAATTGCCAGCACCGCACAAAACGAGAAATGATAAAAAAAAGTGCAGAAATCAAACAAGTGCAATTCAATTAGCTCAACACTACTGACAATTGTATGCAAAATCGGATGTGATTTGACTAAGATGTTGATTTTGAGCACTAGTGGTCCAGGGTACCTCTTTTCAAATTAAAGTTATGGACGATTGATGAATATCTAATAGCTAAAGTCTAACTGCAGACTAACTTGAATCTGGTAAACAACATAGGCATTCCAAGTTGCACTAGCTAATGGTGCATTTACACAGTCGATGGAGCACCCGAGCCTGCGATCCAGTGATGCTCAATCCAGCCATGGTATGTTTGCAGAGGAGATCCTTATCTGCCCTGCCCATATGCATCGCTGGATCATTTGTTCTCTTCCATTCAAGTGAATGGGAGAGAACAAGGGACGCACATTTACATCCGCTGTTTCTCCCTCGCTCAGCGAGGATTTACAAGCTGGCGGTAAATAACTATAATCAGGCTAAATCCAGATGTCAGTGTTCCTTTAATAAAGTGCCTGACTGCTGCTTGCTTGTCACAGATTGGAGGGGGGCGGGGCTGTGAGTCAGTGCTATGTGCTGCTGCTGCAGCAGGAGGAGCATGCATTCTCAGTCTACTGCCGGGAGGGAGGGGCCGGGAGGGGCGGGGCAAGAGGGGACTGAGGGGGGCGGGGCTGTGAGTCAGTGCTATGTGTGGGAAGAGCAGGAGGAGCATGCATTCTCAGTCTACTGCCGGGAGGGAGGGGCCGGGAGGGGCGGGGCAAGAGGGGACTGAGGGGGGCGGGGCTGTGAGTCAGTGCTATGTGCGGCTGCAACAGGAGGAGCATGCATTCTCAGTCTCCTATCGGGAGGGAGGGGCCGGGAGGGGCGGGGCTGTGAGTCAGTGCTATGTGCGGCTGCAGCAGGAGGAGCATGCATTCTCAGTCTCCTGGATAAGATCAGAATGACTACTGCCGGGAGGGAGGGGCCGGGAGGGAGGGGCAAGAGGGGACTGACTGTGGAACGTGAACTGGCAAAGAGCCATCCGACTGCAGCCTACCTGGAGGCTCCACCATATCAGGTCGTATATGCCTGCCCTGTTCTAGAGACTGCCTGGTCACTTGCCGTGACAACCTGCCTGTCTAGAGACTGCCTGGTCACTTGCCGTGACAACCTGCCTGTCCAGAGACTGCCTGGTCACTTGCTGTGACAACCTGCCTGTCCAGAGACTGCCTGGTCACTTGCCGTGACAACCTGCCTGTCCAGAGACTGCCTGGTCACTTGCCGTGACAACCTGCCTGTCCCAGAGACTGCCTTGGTCACTTGCTGTGACAACCTGCCTGTCCAGATACTGCCTGGTCACTTGCCGTGACAACCTGCCTGTCCCAAAGACTGCCTTGGTCACTTGCTGTGACAACCTGCCTGTCCCAAAGACTGCCTTGGTCACTTACTGTGACAACCTGCCTGTCCCAGAGACTGCCTTGGTCACTTGCTGTGACAACCTGCCTGTCCAGAGACTGCCTGGTCACTCGTCGTGACAGCCTGCCTGTCCAGAGACTGCCTCGGTCACAGCAGAGCTGTGTGTGCAGAGCCCGGCGTGTGTCAGCTGGCTGCAGCAGAGCTGTGTGTGCAGAGCCCGGCATGTGTCAGCTGGCTGCAGCAGAGCTGTGTGTGCAGAGCCTGGCGTGTGTCAGGTGGCTGCAGCAGAGCTGTGTGTTAAGAGCCCGGAGTGTGTCAGCTAGATTTCCCGCCATTTGCCGCCATTTACAGCGTCCCGGCGCGAAAACTAGTGGGCGTACCTGCAAAAGAGCGCCGAGTCCTGGACACGCCCCCACCGCTGACGCGGCGGCAGGTCCTGTGGAGAGCTCCAGTGAACGCTCTGACGTCAGAGCGCCAGCGACACAGGTCCTGTCTCCACCGCTGTGCCTGCAGAGCTGCAGCCTTCAGAGAAGGTAGGCTCCGATTAACTTGGGGGGCGCAGATATGTCGCAGCAGCAAGCCGACAGCGCGGCCCCATTGACTTACCCATCGGCGCTGCAGCGCAGGATGGAAATGTGGGCCCCTCACCTGGTCCTGTGGTCCCGATAGTACCGCTAACGCTGCCATACATGCCTGGAGCAAAGTGGCTCCCTCAGTACAGCGGCAAGCCAGACACCCTGCCCGGGTTCAAACGGAAAATATGCAGCATAATGGACATGTATCCTATGACAGAAAAGCAAAGAGCTGCAGTAGTAATAGGGCAATTAACTGGTGCTGCTGAGAGAGAAGTAGAGACTTGGACCGCTGCAGACCAGGAGTCAGTGCCTGCAATTTTCTTAAAGCTACAGACTATCTTTGAGGACCACACTGAAACAGATCTCCGGATGAGGTTTTATCAATGTTCCCAGAAATCAGATGACAGCATTAGGGACTATGCCTGCCGACTACAAGGGGCCCTGCGAGCTCTTAAACAAGTTAACCCTATAAGTGTCACCGACGAAAATAAAATGTTAAAGGAACAATTTGTACGGGGACTGAGGTCCCAAGCGGAAGGCAGGACTGTGCACTGGTGGTCCTTGGATCATCCTGATGCTACCTTTGATGCCCTTAAGGATATGGCTATAAAAGGACTGCGACCTCTGGAAACACCCGAGATGGCAACCCAGTGTCACCCGAGTGAAACCACCCTAAAGCCAGCAGCATCCACCTTTTCCCCGCTGGTGGCGGAAGCCAAAACGCAGGAGGCGCCCCCTACTGAGCTGGACTGTCTGCGCTCAGAAGTGCGCCAGCTGACCAAAAACCTGGCCACTGTAATGAGTGCCCTGCAATTGACGACGAAGGAGGAAGGAAAGATCTTGCTTGCTGACTGCCCGGAGGATGTCCCCTGGATGCGCCGGAGGAGAGGGAGGACGTCGCCCCACCGGAGGAGGACAACGCCACCCCCAGGAAGGAACCGCGACCAGCATCATCCTCGCCGAGAGATCATCTGCTACTGCTGCCACAGGGAAGGCCACCCAGCACGTCTGTGTCCTTTAAACGAGCAAGTCCTGGGTCCGAGGGCCAACACCAAGGAATAGACTCCTCAGGCCCCTCAGACTGGAACCGCAGGTTTGTAGGAGGAAGACCCTACCTGTCCATCATACTGGACGGGATCGCAATCCCTGCCCTGCTGGACACTGGATCCCAGGTAACCATCATACCTGATGTTCTCTACAATAAGTACTGGTCCAGTGACAGTCTCCAACCCCCAAACCCTGACTTTGCCGTATACGCCTCTAATGGTCTCCCTCTTGAGCTACGGGGGGCTAAAGATGTAGACGTGAAAGTGGGGAGAGTGGAGCTAAAGAATCAGGGACTTCTTGTAGTAAAGACTGTTAATGAAGAAAATGGGTTGAATGTGGTCTTAGGCACTAACATTATTAGTAACTGTTTGGAGGAGGTTGTGTTTTTACTCCAACAGTTTGCTGAAATCGCCAGACCAAAGCAAAGGGGAGAGATCCGGAAGGAGATTCGGACCCTGATGTGCCAGCAGCAAGTGAAACTGACCGGTGGTGAGATTGGTAATGTACGGGTAACAGACCCGAACCCCATTGTGATACCCCCCATGAGTGAAATGCTTATATGGTGTAGAGCAGCAATAGGTCTAAGAGGACGGGACTACCAAGCAGTAGTAGAGCCCCATTGTTCAGAGCACAGACCTACACTCTTAACTGCCAGAGGGGTAGTGGAGGTACATAATGGGAGGGTGCCAGTGCGTCTTCTCAACTGGGGAGAAGATGAAGTCAAATTACCACGTTATGCCACTGTTGCTAAGTTACATGCTGTGTATAATAACTCCATTCACCCAGCGGAGCCCTTAACCTCCCCACAACTAGTGGAGGATAATGGTCCGACCACCCAGGTGGAGGATTGGTGTCAGCAGCTCCATGTTGGGACAGACACCACCCCAGCCCACCAGAAACAGGGAGTACTACGAGTAGTTCAGGAGTATGCTCAGGTATTCAGCAAACACCCGCTCGACTTTGGGACAATAAAAGGGGTTCAACATCACATCCCCACAGGCAATCATCCTCCCATCAAAGAACGGTACAGGCCTATACCACCAGCACACTACCAAAAAGCCAAAGAGATGTTGTGTGATATGAAGGAAGCTGGGGTGATAAGGGATAGTTGCAGTCCCTGGGCAGCACCTCTAGTCTTAGTTAGGAAAAAGGATGGAAGCATGCGAATGTGTGTAGATTACCGACAAATAAATCGCATTACACATAAAGATGCATACCCATTACCACGCATTGAGGAATCCTTAGCTGCACTAAAAACTGCTAACTACTTCTCCACCCTTGACCTCACTAGTGGGTACTGGCAGGTAGCTGTGGCTGAGGAGGATCGGGAGAAGACGGCTTTCACCACCCCGATGGGACTCTGTGAGTTTGACAGAATGCCGTTTGGACTCAGCAGTGCCCCTGGCACGTTCCAGAGAGTGATGGAGAGCTGCCTGGGACATCTTAACTTTGAAACTGTGTTGCTGTACCTGGACGACGTCATAGTGTACTCCAAAACGTATGAAGACCATTTGAAGCACCTGGCGGAGGTATTCGAGTCACTGTCCAAGTATGGGATGAAACTGAAGCCTTCAAAATGCCATCTGCTCAAACAGAAGGTACAGTATCTGGGACATATTGTCAGCTCAGAAGGAGTAGCGCCAGACCCTGAGAAGATCACCGCCATCCAGAAATGGCCGGAGCCGAAAAATCTCAAGGAGGTGCGACAGTTCCTGGGACTGACAGGATACTACCGGAGGTTTGTGAAGGATTACACCAAGAAAGCAGCGCCTCTGCAAGACCTCTTGGTGGGACAGTCCCTCAAGAGCAGAAATTCTCCATTTCATTGGGGTAAAGAACAGGCAGAAGCATTCAAGGAAATGAAGGAGATCCTGACAGGTGATGAGATCCTAGCTTACCCTGACTACAGCCAGCCGTTCCTGTTGTATACAGATGCCAGCAACGAAGGATTGGGAGCAGTCCTCAGTCAGAAGCAAAATGGCCTGGAGAAAGTCATCGCCTATGCTAGCAGGAAGCTCCGCCCGACCGAAAGGAACCCAGAGAACTATAGCAGCTTCAAGTTGGAGTTCCTGGCACTGGTCTGGGCCATCACGGAGAGGTTTAAACACTATTTGGCCTCCAGCAAGTTCACTGCCTACACAGACAACAACCCCTTGACGCATCTTGAAACAGCTAAGCTGGGAGCCATGGAACAACGATGGATGGCTCGACTGTCAAATTATCAATTCACAATTAAGTACCGGGCAGGCCGCAAGAATGCCAATGCCGATGCCCTGTCCAGGATGCCTCATGAATCAGACACTGAAGAGGAAATGGATGATCTGGAAGAGATTGAACTACCTGCCTTTCACCGGAATGGGATGATCTATGAACAACAGGCCAGCAGGAGATCGCCTGGTAAGACGTTAAATCCTTTACCTCACCACAGCTGGAAGGAGACTCAGGACAGCGATCCAGTGGTCAGCCGTATCAAGGAGCTGATAAAACAGGAAGGTTCCTCCTTGGAGAAAGACGCACCTATACCAGCAAGGCTGCTGTGGAACGAGAGGAGCCGGTTGTTCATCTACCGTGAGAAGCTGTGCAGGAGATACGTCGACCCAAGGACCCATGAGATGGTTTGGCAGATAGTAGTTCCCAAGGCAGACATCCAGATGGTGTTAGAAGCCTACCACGATCAAGCGGGACACTTTGGCTGGAAAAAGCTGGAGACCCTGTTGAAGTGTCGGTTCTACTGGGTAGGGATGCGCAGCTCCATCGAGAAGTGGTGCCGGAATTGTGGACCCTGTGGCCTCAGACGAAAAGACTACAGTAGTCAGAAGGCACCCCTGCAGCCCATCCAGACGACCCGTCCTTTGGAAATCGTGGCCCTGGACCATGTTAAGTTGTCACCCAGCCGGTCAGGATATTCCTATGCCCTGACTATGGTGGATCACTACTCCAAATTCCTGGTGGTCGCCCCTGTCAAAGATCTGACAGCAGAGACAGCAGCAAAGACCTTCCAAGCAAGTTTCTGCAGACCACACGGTTATCCTGAGCAAGTGCTAACTGATCAAGGCCCAGCCTTCGAGGCCGAATTATTCAAAGAGTTCTGCTACTTGTACGGGTGTAAGAAGATAAGAACAACACCGTGCCACCCCCAAACCAATGGACTTTGTGAAAGGATGAATCACATCGTCATTGACTTGCTGAAAACTGTACCGCTGGAGGAAAGAAATCGGTGGCCAGACTTGCTACCTGACCTGGTAGACCTGTATAACCACATACCGGTGAGTTCCACCAACTGCACCCCAGCCTATCTCATGCGGGCAAGACCAGGAAAGCTGCCCATGGATCTAGAGCTTGGAGTTGTAGAACCAGAAGTGGATGTAACTACTGGAGACTGGAACACAAACAGACAGGAACAGTACAGAAAAGTACAGGCCTGTGTTGAAGAAAGTCTCAATCGATTCAGGGATAAACAAGCAGATCGTTACAATAAAAGTGCGCCAGCTGAACCTTTCGCACCTGGTGAAATCGTACTAAAAAGAAAGAGGAGGTTACAAAAACTCGACGATCAGTGGGAAAGAGAGCCTTACATCATACAGAGTTCCAGGTTTGATAACAAGAAGACGTGCATAATAAGCAAGGATGGAGGAAAAACGACTGCAACTGTGTCTAGAGACCATCTAAAGTTGTGTCCGGACCCATTAAAACTTCGTGAGGAAGAACCTGTTGTCAATCAGGAAGAGAGTGATAAAGCAGTCATACATACAGATTTGGGAGATTTACCTGCAGATTGGCCCAGAATTGGAGAAGCTGTAATCATTCCTGTGCTTCAATTCTATCAACCTCAAGAAGAACCTCTACAACCAGTTGTTGCAGTAGAGTCAGTTCCAGAAGGACCTGTTCCGGCAGAACCTCAACCAGTGGAACCCCAAGAAGCGGCACCACAAGAAGCAGCACCACAAGAAGTGGAATCCCAAGGAATTGAATCTCAGGAAGAAGAGTCCCCTGGCGGAACAGAACCGCATCGCTCAGCCACCAGTGTGCTTGCCAGATCCATAGAGAGGTTAAGGCGGTATTACAGTTTGCCAGCACGCAGGACAAATAGGCTAGAGGCTACTATACCTGACACCACACCACGTAGGTCAGTACGTATGACAAAGGGGCAATTACCTGTTAGGTATAGAGAGTAAAACCTAACTCATGTAAATAACTATCTATGACCACTGTACATAAATGTATAATGTATATATTTTTGATAATAATATGTTGTATCATTCCATTATTTATTAACCTGTTTTCCCTTATAATCTTTGAACAAGAGGAATGGACATTGTTTCTACTTGTTTTCTTCACCCTTATTTGAGCACCCTTTCCAAAAGAGACTGGGACTTTTATGGTTGCTCAATTCCTCAATCCCTCATTGTACATAATTGTTCAGTTACCGTTCATGCAACAGTTCAAGAATGCCTTACCTCCTGTAAAGGAAGAATTGTTTTGATATGTTATTGTTCTGTTACCTGTTTTTGTATTTCAGCCCCGGAGTGCTGAGTTCAACTAGGGGGAATGTGGAGCCCAGCTGTGACTGGATCCATATCTTCCAGAAGGATGCACTAAAGGACGATCCCACTAGAAGTCACTATACGCACACACAATGCAGCTTTCCTAAAAAGACCATTGGAGGGAGCTGTATTTAGGCATATATAAACTCAGTTTAGTTTCACTTTGCCTCAGAGCAGCCAGAGATCAGAACAGGATAGTCTCAGACAGAGACAGATCTCAGATTTCCTCAAGACACCAGAGGAAAGAATTGCAGAGCTGTTCAGAAAAGTTCAACCTGAAGTGGAGGTTGGTACAAGTGAAAAGTGAATCACTTTAGCCTAGCCAGAGCTGAGTCTGAATTGTAGCTCATTAAGAAGCGTGCCGACGCTTAGAGAGTGGCGAAGAGGCAGCACACCAACTGCCAGTGTGTGTGATCTTAATAGGACCCAGATAGATCGAAGGCAAGTGGAAGTAGAAGGATCAGTGAGCATTAATAGCTCCCCTCAGCAATGAGTACTGGATGCCGGGTTCCGAGCCTATAAGGATCTCCACGACCTATTGGGAGAACTCCGGAGTTCCTGGAGGACTACAAGTCCCAGGATTACCACAGTGTTGACATGTAACAGGATCAGGGAAAATGGAGTCGGCCTGATCAGCCATAAAAAGACCCTGTTCTGCCAGATAGAAGGTCCACCACCAAGTCAGCCAGGTACAGGACAGAGACTAAGTTAGACCTAGCTACACGCAGGTCAGGACTTGATTATACAACGACAGAGGACAGGAGGCCATATACCTATCAGTGGAGGAGTCCGGATGTGCATCCTTCGCCCTGCCGTGCTCCAGGGAGTACCTGCCATTGCTACAGTAAAGGTACCAAACTGACTTCTGTGTGTGTCTCCCTTATTGTCCCTGGCGGAGGGATCCCCATCTGTCCTGCAACCACATATTCCTATCTACCCTGGAAGGACACTGTCTTACTTGTAGAAGACCCACCATCTAGCTGCCAATACCATCCCTTCCAGAGTATGTACAGAGCAGCGCTGGTTCCTCCTGACCAGATACTACAAGTGGCGTCACGACAAACCATATAAACATTCCATCATCCCTGTAAATATCCCCCATTGGATGACCGTCCAGGGCCACGGACCGAGCAGCAGCTACCGTGACATCCCCCATAGACATCAACGGGCTCGGTGCCGAGTACCCCAAAGCCCTGGTATGTGCGGCTCAAGCTGGCTGCAGCAGAGCTGTGTGCAGAGCCCGGCGTGTGTCAGCTGGCTGCAGCAGAGCTGTGTGTGCAGAGCCTGGCGTGTGTTAGCTGGCTGCAGCAGAACTGTGGGCAGAGCCCGGCGTGTGTCAGCTGGCTGCAGCAGAGCTGTGTGTGCAGAGCCCGGCGTGTGTCAGCTGGCTGCAGCAGAGCTGTGTGTGCAGAGCCCGGCGTGTGTCAGGTGGCTGCAGCAGAGCTGTGTGTGCAGAGCCCAGAGTGTGTCAGCTGGCTGCAGCAGAGCTGTGTGCAGAGCCCGGCGTGTGTCAGCTGGCTGCAGCAGAGCTGTGTGTGCAGAGCCCGGCGTGTGTCAGCTGGCTGCAGCAGAGCTGTGTGTGCAGAGCGTGGCGTGTCAGCTGGCTGCAGCAGAGCTGTGTGTGCAGAGCCCGGTGTGTGTCAGCTGGCTGCAGCAGAGCTTGTGTGTGCAGAGCCCGGCATGTGTCAGCTGGCTGCAGCAGAACTGTGTGCAGAGCCCGGTGTGTGTCAGCTGGCTGCAACAGAGCTGTGTGCAGAGCCCGGCGTGTGTCGGCTGCAGCAGAGCTGTGTGTGCAGAGCGTGGCGTGTGTCAGCTGGCTGCAGCAGAGCTGTGTGTGACGCGCACCACATGTGTGGATACCAGGGCTATGGGGTACTCGGAGCCGAGCCCATGGAAGTCTATGGGAGTTGTCACTGGCAGCAGGGCTCGGTCCGTGGTCCTGGCGGTCATGCAATGGGGGGATATTTACAGGGGAATTGTAGATTAGATAGTTCGTGACGCCACCCGTGGTATCTGATCAATTGGACCAGCGCTGCTATATGGATCTTCACAGGGGATGTTATGGGGCAGCTAGATGGTAAGTCTCCCACAGGCAAGACTGGTCCCTGGAAGTCTATGGTGATGATGCAGGGTGTAGTTAAGAATTCAGTCACACACAATGCAGCTTCTTTCCATACCTTTACTTGTAGGTGTTTCAGGCAGGTCCCGGGGAGCTGGTCGGGGTGGAGAATGCACATTCAGGATAACCGCTGAGCAGGTTAGAGGCCTCCTTTACTTCATATGTATGTGAGTCCAAACTTGCATGAAGCGAAGTTAACTCTGCAATCTCCAGCTTTTTCAATAGCTGCAACGCCCGGCTGACATTGTGGTAGAGCCTTCTATGTCTCTGATTATCAGATGTTGAAAGAACTAAGTCTATATTTGCTGATCAGGCTAGACTCCTGTTCTCCCTGACTCCGTTTACGTATCAGCGCTTAGGGCTACCTCCTGCAACCTGTGGTCCAGAAAGCCTCCGGTTATCTTGTTACTAGGCGTGAAGCACTAGCAACGCTTCGGACCCCGGTGTCCGGTGAATTAGTGCAGGTAATCCGGTACCTGATGCACTTGTCTCTGTCTTCTCCACTGTGCCCTTCGCCCTGCTCTCGCTCTTAACATAAGCACTTGTAGCTTTGATGGAAATGTCAGCTTTCTCCAGAGCTCACTGAACAGCTCTCAGTATCCTCCAAGTCCAGACTGGACCGACACTGAACTGCACTGTCCTAAGACAGGAAGTTATCTCAATGATCTCAACTGTCCTGAGACAGGAAACTGACTGATCTCAGCTCTTCTCAGACAGGAAACTATCTGACTCTGCTACGTGTCACTACCTCTTATACCCTTGATGGGTGTGTCTGAAAGTGTGAGTGACGTGAATGGATATCAAGCTTTTCGATTACCTTCCTGTGGATTTTCCTGGATTATGTGTGCCTTACATAGCTGGGCCACACATCCCCCCTTGGTTAAACACAGCACTCCCGGGCTGTAAAAGAGAAAAGAAAACATTTTGTTTTTGCATTAAACATAAACATTTTTAACTCATCCCATTCGGGAGGTGAGGAATCTTTAACGTTACAATTTGTACATTAGAAAAATACAAAAGTATCAAAGTATCAAAACATTTCCATAAATACTAGATAATATTCTTGTGGAGGACCCGCACCAAAAACCTCCCACGTGGGTCCTGGGTGGGCTGCAGGACTTCATTGCAGACCTCACTCTAGGCCACACCATACGGGTTTTTCTTCAGAGGTAATTTAGGCTTTGTGTAAAACCAAGATAAGGCACCGTAGTGCAAACTATTTACATTTAAAGTTTTTGGGCTGGCACAGTCCACAGCCACGCAGTCCATGCATGATAAAAGACACATTTCAAGACATATCAATAGAAATCACATTAATACTTTAACTTCTATCAAAGTGCAAAAATCTTCTTTGTAAAACTTTATACTATAACCATTAACCTGTTAACTTTCATTATTTAATTCTTTTACCCAGCCGGGTATTCTACTTTAAGTTATGTAAACACCATACATATTATTAAACATTTTAAATAATGTGCAATTCTTTCAAACTTCTTCATCAACTTTTTACAATTCTTCAGGTGCAGTAAACCCCTGTCTGGGTCCTACTGATTTTTATCTTCTTTCTTAGTAGTGGCGACGTTGACCTTTTCCATCCCTGGGGACAGAATAACACGATGCCCTTGTGTTCCCATTACCAGCATATCGTGTCCTGCTATGTAGGTCTGGGTAGCGACAGTTCTCACTGTGGTCCCACCGGGTACTTCTTTTAGGTACGATGCAAGTGGCGTTGCTGAAGATGCCGCTGTAACTTGCGATGCAGTTTGCGATGCAGTTCGCGATGCAGTTTGCGATGCAGGTTGGGGCATAGGCGGCAGTGTTGACTGTGACGTTGGCTGCGATGCGAAGGGCGACGTAGATCGAAAGGAGTACGCAGGGGGCGATGCCGGGGCACAGCCTGGTGCGGACGCCAAAGATGACACTGCTGGGGCTTGCGATTCCGAGTAGGACGCAGGTGCGCGCAGTGGCTCAGTTGGGAATGCACTAACCTGCTGCTGTCGCTGCTCCCAGTCGTTTTCTATCGCTGACAGTTGGATCTCCTCCGGTGTTCCTACCGGGGAACTGTAATCTGCTGCGGCCTCCTGGCCTGGCTGGCACTCCGGAACGGGCAGGGCCTCCTCAGCCTCCTTCTCCTCCACCTCTCCATCGGTGGGATCAGGTACAGCACTTTTGGGGGCGGCCTCCGGTTGTCATTCAGCCTTCTTCAGCAGGGACTTAGGAAAGTCAGGCGATGGCGTTATGTCTGTGGGAGAGAACACTGCGTCCCACAGCAGCCGCTGTGTCTGGGCACGCCAGCGTCTCTCGGTCTCCTCCAAGTCGGCATGACGCTGGATTAGTCTTCTGAGCACCGCATTTTCTCTCTTTAATTCCAGTATAGTGGGGTCAGTGTCCCAATCCGGGGACAGCTCCGGCACAGGCAGTAAATCCTCCGGGGAGCAGGGTTTGTACGCCTCCGCTCCTCCGCACAGATTCTCCTGTCCTTCCGCCATCTCACTCCAGGCCAGACTGTGATTTCCATGAGGAACAATCTGGTCCCTTCCGTGGAGGCGGGATTTGCGTCTCCTCCTTTTTGCATAGAAGATGAAGAGGAGGCGTATTTCCTTAGCAGTGGGACAGGCTCGCACATTATAGTAGCATTTTGAGAGGGCGGCCATAACTTTCGCGCCACAGGGGGTACACGCCCACGAATGCACGCCACCTTCTTCACCAGCGCCTCAGGGCGCGAATATGGCGGTAAAATGGCGGTATTTGGCGCCAGAAGTGACAAACAGCAAACAGTCTTTTTCTGCAATAAACAGTTCAATAGGCACACAGGACTCACAATTTTGCAAGCTTCGTATCCTGTTCGTGACACCAAGTTAGATGACGCGCACCACATGTGTGGATACCAGGGCTATGGGGTACTCGGAGCCGAGCCCATGGAAGTCTATGGGAGTTGTCACTGGCAGCAGGGCTCGGTCCGTGGCCCTGGCGGTCATGCAATGGGGGGATATTTACAGGGGAATTGTAGATTAGATAGTTTGTGACGCCACCCGTGGTATCTGATCAATTGGACCAGCGCTGCTATATGGATCTTCACAGGGGATGTTATGGGGCAGTGTGATGATATTGCAAGCTTCATGTCTTGTGCTGTTGCTAGAACTACAACCCCCACTGTTTGCAAGCACAGGGCAAAGTTACCCCTCCCTCCTTCTCTCTGCAGCTAACTCGATCTCTCATCCCTCCCACCTCAGGAATTTTCCTTTGTCTTCGCAAACCCTGCAAAAGTCCTATAGCAGCCATTTGAACTAGCCCACCCAAGTGTGGGCTCATTGGAACCGTCATTTTAGGGTAAGATCATTGATAGGTCTGCCGTTATTCTGCTAGGTTCACAGGACGAGTTATGGACCTTATGATATTGCAGAGCTCAAACCATAGCTTGCAGCCGGGGGAGGTGGCCAGAATAACCATCCTCGTTTGTGAGGTCAGCAGCCCCCAGGTATAAGTCTTGCAGTTCAGCCCCCCTTGGGGAGTTCTCGCTGTGATGTCCTGACTAAGAGATCTACAAATGAACTATGACGTGTGGCTCCTTCCCCAGCCTGGCTTGCCTGTATATGATCTAACTATCATGTGAGTCTTTCATTCTTAATCCCGTTTATTTTATAACTGCATTTGTACATAACTATATTGCCTCAGTTTGTTCCATCTTTTTTATTATTGTTTAAGCACTGCCTTTTTTTTTAAGGAATAAACCTATAAATTTATTAGTTTGTTTCTCCTGCTCTATAAACGAATTTGCACGTTCCTGAAGCACTACGCTACTGTTTTGGGGTTGCTACGGACCCTCTTGATAAATTGTTCATCAAAAGCCGTAGCTGGTGGCAGCTAAAAGGAAGGGGTGTAAAGTGTTAATCTATTGGGTGACGCTGGCAGTGACGGAGCGAGGTTTATAAGGGTACTGCCTGGCTGCAGCCAGGAGTAATTATAATTCCCTCACTGCAGCGTGCCCAATAGCCAGCACACATCCAAGTGACCCGTCTGGCGACCAATTATCCTAGGTGCAGTTCCCTGACTGACCTGAGGGTAAGGGGGGCACTAGAGAGCTGCAAGTTCCTAAGTGGAAGTGGGATAATTATAAATCCCTGCAGTTTACTGGGTCGGACGGCAGCAGCCGTCGTGTGTGTGCGCGTTTTCGTCACATTTGCAGCACGGAGGGATCACAAGCCGTGATACCCCGGGCTACCGTG
Source organism: Oophaga sylvatica (assembly GCA_033576555.1). Taxonomy (NCBI): domain Eukaryota; kingdom Metazoa; phylum Chordata; class Amphibia; order Anura; family Dendrobatidae; genus Oophaga; species Oophaga sylvatica. The sequence goes on along the minus strand of JARQOD010001432.1, from coordinate 70,312 downwards.
TGGCGGACCGCGTGCCCATTCATCACATATTGGTGGCAGAGCGGTGGGATTATAGAGCATTAGTGATCTGGTTTGAGCAATCATTCCATTCACTAAAAAACTTGCACGGTTCTTCGGCGACCCTGCAACTAAAGTTTTGGAGAACAGACTCAGTGTTTATTAGTCCTGAGACAATTGTGTGTACTTGCGGTTACCCCTCCCTTCTCTTTGTTTTTCTATCCTATCTTTTATTTGGCAAACATGGCTACAATAGGAGCAAGTTGGTACAAACTGCAGAAAAGGGACACTCTTGCTGGAATATGCATTTCCCGAGGCCTTGACCCCAGGGGCCAAACCAAAGCTCAACTGATCAAGGTCCTGATGTCACCGGACCACGCTGAGAGCGAGGAGGGCACAGAAGCCGGCCCAAGCCAAGGTGGGGCGGCAGCAGAGGCCCAAACCCTGCAGGCTTACAACCAGGGCGGGATGGCCCCTTACCTGCAGGCGGCCCTGGAGGAACTCCCCACCGACGACCGGGGGGAGCGCCTGAAACTGATTCAGCAATACCAGCAGGAGGCCCGAGCCAAGCGCCAAGCCCAGCGAGAGGCTGAGAGAGCCGAGCGGGAGGCTGAGAGAGCCCGAGCCGAGCGGGAAGCCCAAGCGCAGAGAGCCCATGAGCTGGAGATGGTCCAGCGAGGGGCAATGCCCTCCACAGCCCAGAGCAGTGTGCCCAGCAGCACTCAGAGTCCCAAGCCCCGGCCGGAGCACTTTCCCATGCTGGAAAGGGACGGAGACTTGGACACTTTTCTGCGGGCCTTTGAGAAAGTCTGCAGACAGTACCGGCTGCCTGCCGACCAATGGGCCAGGTACTTGACCCCCGGGCTAAAGGGCAAAGCTTTGGAGGCGTTTGCTTCCCTCGCGCCAGATCAAGACAGTGACTATGAGGCCATCAAGCAGGCCCTGATTGCCAAGTACCAGCTAACCCCTGAGGTATACCGAAAGAAGTTCCGGAACCTCCAACGTGGCCCACATGACAGCTATAGCGATGTGGTGCAAGGACTCAGGACCCACTTTGACCAGTGGATCCAGGGACTGTCAGTTGACACCTATGAGGAGCTGAAAGACCTGATGATCAAAGACCAGTTCCTGCATCTGTGCCCAGCTGAGGTCCGACAGTTCATCCTGGACCGAGAACCAGAGGACGCGGGGTCACAACAGCCCGGATCGCCGACAGCTATGAGGCCAACCGGAAACCCGAGGTGCGGAAGCCCGTCACCACCCGCTGGGAGGGGGTAAGCCTGCAACCAACCCCAGTGCCCCTGCCAGTCGTCCCTCTGGAGGCACTATCCCCTTTGCCAGCGCCAGGCCTACATCAGACCGCCGCCAGTGTTTCTCCTGTAAAAGGACTGGTCACATCAGCGCCACCTGTCCGGAGAGGCAGAAGAACCCCCCAGCCAAGGCCTCCGGGCCCAACGCCTCTGTTCTTTTGGTGGGTGGTGTGGTGGGGAGGTTGATGACAACGTGCAGCCCGTCCGCGTGGGGGCCCGTCTTGCTACAGGCCTCAAGGACACCGGGGCTGAACGAACCCTCATCCGACCCGAACTGGCGGCCCCTGAAGAGTTGATTCCGGGGAAAACCTTAACTGTCACAGGGATTGGGGGCGTCCACTACCCCTTGCCGATAGCCCGAGTTTTCATTGACTGGGGTGCCGGGAGCGGGGTGAAGGAAGTGGGGGTGTCCGAAAACCTGCCCACTGATGTTTTACTGGGACTGATCTGGGGAGGATGGTCGCGTACTATGTCCCTGACACCCCTTCCCAATCTGATGATAAGGTTAACGTTAACCATGATGTTGATGATGATGGGAAACTGATTGTGTTACCTGCTAATGCTTTGCGAAGTGATGATGCAACTGATAACCTTTCTTTCCCTAGGAATGATGTTGATAGTGATGTATCTGTGCCATCTGAATCTGTTAACCCTTTCTCTGAAGTGGTAGATGTGTCCACAGGTACAGGAGCGTTCAGTCCCGTCGCTCTGTGGAGTGAGACGGCTGAGGAACCCCTAGCAGGAGCAAGCGACAGTGCTCAAGGAAATGGGGAGGTGCATGGGAACCGGGAGGAAGGTGACGCCATGACACTGACCAGTGCCACCGAGGAAGGTAACTGGCCCATAAGTAGCACTGCTCCTGAAGTGTTGGGGTGGATGGGGAGGTAGAGCCCATAGCAGCGCAGGCTGATGGGTCTATAGAAATCCCCGGGGAGACGGCATATGTAGCTGCTGTCACCCGCAGTCAGAGTGCCCGGATCGCAGGTAGCGCCCTGCCATCTGGACCCTCCTCCGCTATAGGAGAGACTGAATCAGAGGTGGACCCAGAGCCGGTCCCAGAGGGTCCCAGTGAGGAAGGAACCCTGACGTCACTTCTGGCTGCCTCCAGCCAGGAGTTCCAGGCCGCTCTGCACTCAGATGCGAGCCTGGAGAACTTGAGGCACCTCGCCGAGACGCCCACCTCCGTGACTGATAAGGAGAGGGTGTTCTGGGAACGAGGAAGGTTGTACCGGGAGACAGTACCCGGAGATTCCCAAAAGGAGTGGTTGAGGGGGAAACAGCTGGTCGTCCCGCACCAGTTCCGAGGTGAGTTGTTGAGGATTGCCCATGAGATTCCACTCGCTGGACACTTGGGGATCAGCAAAACTAAGGCACGGATGTCTCAACACTTCTATTGGCCCAAGATGGGGACAGATGTAACTAACTACTGCCGCTCCTGTATCACCTGTCAAAGAGTGGGGAAGGCGGGGCCTGCTCTTAAGGCTCCCCTGATCCCGTTGCCAGTGATAGAGGAGCCTTTCCAGAGGATCGCGGTGGACATTGTGGGCCCGCTGGCCGTCCCCAGCAGCTCTGGAAAGCAATACATCCTTACTATGGTAGACTACGCTACCCGGTACCCGGAGGCAGTAGCTCTGTCCTCAACTAGGGCAGATAAGGTGGCGGATGCACTGGTGACCATCTTTTCACGGGTAGGATTTCCCAGGGAGATGCTTACCGATCAAGGGACCCAATTTATGTCTCGCCTAATGAAGGCTCTCTGCAGCAAAATGCAGGTGACGCGTATGGTATCGAGTGCGTATCACCCACAGACCAATGGTTTGTGTGAGCGCTTTAACGGTACCCTCAAACAGATGCTCCGCATGCTGGTTGAGACCCAGGGACGCGATTGGGAGCGGTACCTCCCACACCTGCTATTTGCCTACAGAGAAGTCCCGCAGGCCTCGACGGGGTTCTCCCCCTTCGAGCTCCTGTATGGTAGGCGAGTCCGGGGACCCCTTGGGTTGATAAGAGAATCCTGGGAAGATGAGCCAAACCCCACGGAAGTGTCCATCGTGGATTATGTCATGCGCTTCCGCGACAAGATGCAGACCTTGACGCAGTTGGTGCATGACAACATGACGCAGGCTCAGGCTGACCAGAAGCACTGGTACGACCAGAACGCCCGGGAGCGGACCTACCAGGTGGGTCAAAAGGTGTGGGTGCTGGTCCCCGTACCAAAGGATAAGCTTCAGGCAGCCTGGGAAGGGCCGTACGTCGTGCACCAACAGCTCAACCCAGCCACCTACGTGGTCACGCTTGACCACACTCGGGGTAGGCGCAAGGCCTTTCACGTCAACATGATGAAGGCCCATCACGAACGTGAAGCCTGCGTCCTACCGGTCTGCAACCTGCCCGAGGCCGGGGAGGAGGATCACCTCCTGGACATGCTGGCCCAAGCCATGGCCAATGGGTTATCACGACGTGGCGAACTCGCTGAGGTGCGCATGTCGGATTACCGACAGGTCATGCCTCCGTAGCGCCCTCTAAAGGGGGGAGGTGTGATGATATTGCAAGCTTCATGTCTTGTGCTGTTGCTAGAACTACAACCCCCACTGTTTGCAAGCACAGGGCAAAGTTACCCCTCCCTCCTTCTCTCTGCAGCTAACTCGATCTCTCATCCCTCCCACCTCAGGAATTTTCCTTTGTCTTCGCAAACCCTGCAAAAGTCCTATAGCAGCCATTTTGGAGAATTCATTCTTTTTTGGAATAACACGGTGGGAGCATTCGCTAGAAACACGAAAGTTACTGTGTTGAACCATGCGCCGACGGGCATCGTTCCCGTGGTACTGGTAAACCCGTAACTCCAACAGAACCCGAGAAATGGAATTCTCGGGTGCCCCATGAACTAGCCCACCCAAGTGTGGGCTCATTGGAACCGTCATTTTAGGGTAAGATCATTGATAGGTCTGCCGTTATTCTGCTAGGTTCACAGGACGAGTTATGGACCTTATGATATTGCAGAGCTCAAACCATAGCTTGCAGCCGGGGGAGGTGGCCAGAATAACCATCCTCGTTTGTGAGGTCAGCAGCCCCCAGGTATAAGTCTTGCAGTTCAGCCCCCCTTGGGGAGTTCTCGCTGTGATGTCCTGACTAAGAGATCTACAAATGAACTATGACGTGTGGCTCCTTCCCCCAGCCTGGCTTGCCTGTATATGATCTAACTATCATGTGAGTCTTTCATTCTTAATCCCGTTTATTTTATAACTGCATTTGTACATAACTATATTGCCTCAGTTTGTTCCATCTTTTTTATTATCGTATAAGCACTGCCTTTTTTTTTAAGGAATAAACCTATAAATTTATTAGTTTGTTTCTCCTGCTCTATAAACGAATTTGCACGTTCCTGAAGCACTACGCTACTGTTTTGGGGTTGCTACGGACCCTCTTGATAAATTGTTCATCAAAAGCCGTAGCTGGTGGCAGCTAAAAGGAAGGGGTGTAAAGTGTTAATCTATTGGGTGACGCTGGCAGTGACGGAGCGAGGTTTATAAGGGTACTGCCTGGCTGCAGCCAGGAGTAATTATAATTCCCTCACTGTAGCGTGCCCAATAGCCAGCACACATCCAAGTGACCCGTCTGGCGACCAATTATCCTAGGTGCAGTTTCCCTGACTGACCTGAGGGTAAGGGGGGCGCCAGAGAGCTGCAAGTTCCTAAGTGGAAGTGGGATAATTATAAATCCCTGCAGTTTACTGGGTCGGACGGCAGCAGCCGTCGTGTGTGTGCGCGTTTTCGTCACATTTGCAGCACGGAGGGATCACAAGCCGTGATACCCCGGGCTACCGTGTGGCGGACCGCGTGCCCGTTCATCACAGGCAGCTAGATGGTAAGTCTCCCACAGGCGAGACTGGTCCCTGGAAGTCTATGGTGATGATGCAGGGTGTAGTTAAGAATTCAGTCACACACAATGCAGCTTCTTTCCATACCTTTACTTGTAGGTGTTTCAGGCAGGTCCCGGGGAGCTGGTTGGGGTGGAGAATGCACATTCAGGATAACCGCTGAGCAGGTTAGAGGACTCCTTTACTTCATATGTATGTGAGTCCAAACTTGCATGAAGCGAAGTTAACTCTGCAATCTCCAGCTTTTTCAATAGCTGCAACGCCCGGCTGACATTGTGGTAGAGCCTTCTATGTCTCTGATTATCAGATGTTGAAAGAACTAAGTCTATATTTGCTGATCAGGCTAGACTCCTGTTCTCCCTGACTCCGTTTACGTATCAGCGCTTAGGGCTACCTCCTGCGACCTGTGGTCCAGAAAGCCTCCGGTTATCTTGTTACTAGGCGTGAAGCACTAGCAACGCTTCGGACCCCGGTGTCCGGTGAATTAGTGCAGGTAATCCGGTACCTGATGCACTTGTCTCTGTCTTCTCCACTGTGCCCTTCGCCCTGCTCTCGCTCTTAACATAAGCACTTGTAGCTTTGATGGAAATGTCAGCTTTCTCCAGAGCTCACTGAACAGCTCTCAGTATCCTCCAAGTCCAGCCTGGACCGACACTGAACTGCACTGTCCTAAGACAGGAAGCTATCTCAATGATCTCAACTGTCCTGAGACAGGAAACTGACTGATCTCAGCTCTTCTCAGACAGGAAACTATCTGACTCTGCTACGTGTCACTACCTCTTATACCCTTGATGGGTGTGTCTGAAAGTGTGAGTGACGTGAATGGATATCAAGCTTTTCGATTACCTTCCTGTGCATTTTCCTGGATTATGTGTGCCTTACATAGCTGGGCCACACATGTGTGCAGAGCCCGGTGTGTGTCAGCGCTGGCTGCAGCAGAGCTTGTGTGTGCAGAGCCCGGCATGTGTCAGTTGGCTGCAGCAGAGCTGTGTGCAGAGCCCGGCGTGTGTCAACTGGCTGCAGCAGAGCTGTGTGTGCAGAGCCCGGTGTGTGTCAGCTGGCTGCAGCAGAGCTGTGTGTGCAGAGCCTGGCGTGTGTCAGCTTGCTGCAACAGAGCTGTGTGTGCAGAGCCCGGTGTGTGTCAGCTGGCTGCAGCAGAGCTGTGTGCAGAGCCCGGCGTGTGTCAGCTGGCTGCAGCAGAGCTGTGTGCAGAGCCCGGCATGTGTCAGCTGGCTGCAGCAGAGCTGTGTGCAGAGCCTGGCGTGTGTCAGCTGGCTGCAGCAGAACTGTGTGCAGAGCCCGGCGTGTGTCAGGTGGCTGCAGCAGAGCTGTGTGTGCAGAGCCTGGCGTGTGTCAGCTGGCTGCAGCAAAGCTGTGTGCAGAGCCCGGCGTGTGTCAGCTGGCTGCAGCAGAACTGTGTGCAGAGCCCAACGTGTCAGCTGGCTGCAGCAGAGCTGTGTGCAGAGCCCGGCGTGTGTCAGCTGGCTGCAGCAGAGCTGTGTGCAGAGCCCGGCGTGTGTCAGCTGGCTGCAGCAGAGCTGTGTGCAGAGCCCGGCGTGTGTCAGCTGGCTGCAGCAGAGCTGTGTGTGCAGAGCCCGGAGTGTATCAGCTGGCTGCAGCAGAGCTGTGTGTGCAGAGCCCGGCGTGTGTCAGGTGGCTGCAGCAGAGCTGTGTGTGCAGAGCCCAGAGTGTGTCAGCTGGCTGCAGCAGAACTGTGGGCAGAGCCCGGCGTGTTAGCTGGCTGCAGCAGAGCTGTGTGTGCAGAGCGTGGCGTGTCAGCTGGCTGCAGCAGAGCTGTGTGTGCAGAGCCCGGTGTGTGTCAGCTGGCTGCAGCAGAGCTTGTGTGTGCAGAGCCCGGCATGTGTCAGCTGGCTGCAGCAGAACTGTGTGCAGAGCCCGGTGTGTGTCAGCTGACTGCAACAGAGCTGTGTGCAGAGCCTGGCGTGTGTCGGCTGCAGCAGTGCTGTGTGTGCAGAGTGTGGCGTGTGTCAGCTGGCTGCAGCAGAGCTGTGTGTGCAGAGCCCGGTGTGTGTCAGTGCTGGCTGCAGCAGAGCTTGTGTGTGCAGAGCCCGGCATGTGTCAGTTGGCTGCAGCAGAGCTGTGTGCAGAGCCCGGCGTGTGTCAGCTGGCTGCAGCAGAGCTGTGTGTGCAGAGCCCGGTGTGTGTCAGCTGGCTGCAGCAGAGCTGTGTGTGCAGAGCCTGGTGTGTGTCAGCTTGCTGCAACAGAGCTGTGTGTGCAGAGCCCGGTGTGTGTCAGCTGGCTGCAGCAGAGCTGTGTGCAGAGCCCGGCGTGTGTCAGCTGGCTGCAGCAGAGCTGTGTGCAGAGCCCGGCGTGTGTCAGCTGGCTGCAGCAGAGCTGTGTGTGTGTAGCCCTGGTACACAATACCAGGAGGATGAGTGGAGAGGTAACAGTTAAGGGCTCTTCATAACATCACGTACACTTCGGACACACCCAGCAGGGGTGTGGAAGGGGGTGATTTAGTCAGTCAGTTTCCTGTCCTTGGACAGAGCAGACGTGTTCAGTCTGAGCCTGTTAGCAGTTCAGAAAGTGGAGGCTAGTACAGGTGGCCTAGTTCACCTCAGCCTAGTCAGAGCTGTGCCCCACTGGAAGACAGACTGAGATATCTATTAAGAGTCGAGCAAATCGAAGGGCAAAGTGGAAGGAATACTTAAAAGTGCTTTTGGCTTGGAGAAGTCCTGCACATTGCTACCGGTCACTGGGGACCGAAGGATCACTAAAGCTTCACGCTTAGTGGTAAGAAAACCAGAGGCTTACCGGACCTTAGGTCGTGGCAAGCAGCCCTGAAGAGTCAGTACGTAACTGGGGTCAGGGGAAGTGAGGACCTTGAGTCAGTGCACGACAAGATAGGAATTCAGCTTTCTCACAGGAAGGCTCCAATCACAAAACTGACCGGCAGAACAGCTTTGGAATAGCTGGAATTATAGAGGGAACTACGCTTCAGGCTGGTTGGACTCATCATTATTGGACAGTAAATGAGGCCCCTAACTTGCTTAGCCGTTGCCTCAAAGCTCATCCTCCATCAACCCCATCAGCCTCCCTGGGACCTGCCTTACCATCTTGCAAGTAAAGGTATGGAAAGACGCTGACGTGTGAGACTGAGTTATTGATTTGCATGCCTGCACAACCCTTCTTTAACTACCGACCTGAGGGAAGAGTCCCACCTGTAGGGGACCCGACATCTAGCTGCCTCACCATCCCCTCAGAGATCTACAGCAGCGCTGGTACAAATTACCAGAAGACTACAGGTGGCGTCACGAACTGTATATAAATCTATCCCCTGTAAATATTCCCCCCAACATACGCCAGACCGCCAGGGCCACAGACCGAGCCACCGCTACCTGTGACAATCCCATAGACTTCCATGGGCTCGGCTCTGAGTACCCCATTGCCCTGGTAACCCACAATTGTGGTGGCGGGTCGACACAAAACTTTGGCGTCACGAACAGGATACGAAACTTGCAGCATTGCGAGCCCTGTGTGCCTGTGGAGTGTTTTGGTGAAAAAGACTGTTGCTGTTGTTTGGCGCCAAATACCGCCATATTTGCCGCCAGATTCGCGCCCTAAGGCGCTGGAGAAGAAGGTGGGCGTACCTGAAAGAGCGCGCAAAGTCTTGGACACGCCCCCGGCTCTGACTCAGCGGCAGGTCCTGCAACAGGAAGTGAACGCTCTGACATCAGAGCGCCTGCGACGAAGGTCCTGCTCCCACTGCGGTGCCTGTGAAATAGCAGCGTCTGAAACCGGTAGGCTCCGTTTAACCAAGGGGGCGCTAAGATGTCACAACAACCGGCTGACAGTGCGGCCCGGCCGGAGGCCCCAATCCCGCACCGCTTGGTATTGTAGCGCCAGATGGGGGCGCAGGCCCTGCACCCAGTCCGGTAGTCCCGATCATGCCACTAACGCTCCCATATATGCCTGGGGCGAAATGGCTTCCCCAGTACAGCGGTGAGCCAGGCACATTAGCAGGCTTCAAGCGGAAGTTATGCAGCATCCTAGAAATGTACTCCATGCCTGAGAGACAAAAAGCTGCTGTGCTAATAGGGCAGCTAACTGGCGCTGCTGAGAGGGAAGTGGAGACTTGGGATACCGTTGATCAGGAGTCGGTACCTGCGATCTTCCTTAAGCTGCATGCCATATTTGAAGACCGCACAGAAACGGATCTCCGGATGGCCTTCTATCACTGTTCACAACAGCCAGGTGACAGCATCCGGGACTACGCTTGCCGACTACAGGGAGCCCTGAGAGCCCTCAAGCAAATTAACAATTTAAATGCTATCGACGAGAATAAAATGCTGAAAGAACAATTTATACAGGGATTGAGATCCCAAGAGGAACGCAGAACTGTAAACTGGTGGTCCTTAGACCATCCGGATGCTACCTTTGATGCCCTAAAGGACATGGCAATAAAAGGGCTGCGGCCCCTGGGCAAACCCGAGGTGGCAACCCAACATCATCAGGCTGAAGTCACTCTGGAACCGGCAGTAACCCCTTTTCCCGCTAGTGGCTGAAGCCAAAGCGCAGGTGACACCTCCTAGTGAATTGGACTGTCTGCGCTCAGAGGTGCGCCAGCTGACTAAAAATCTGGCTGCTGTAATGAGTGCCCTGCAGCTGCGGAAAGAGGAGGAAGGAAAGATCTTGTTAGCTGACTGCCCAGAAGACGTCCCGTGGATGCACCGGAGAAGAAAGAAGACGTCGCCCCCCCGGAGGAGGACAACGCCACCCCCAGGAGCGACCTCTGATCAACACCCTCCTCGTCGAGAGATCATCTGTTATCGATGCAACCGGAAAGGTCATATGTCTCCACAGTGTCCTTTAAACGGGCAGAACCTGGGTCCAAGGGCCAACACCCAGGAGAATACCCGTCAGGCCCCCTAGACTGGAGCCGCAGGTATGTGGGCGGGCGACCCTACCTGTCTATTATTCTAGATGGTATTGCTGTTCCAGCATTGTTAGACACTGGGTCCCAGGTGACCCTAATACCTGATGCCCTATATACCAAGTACTGGTCAATGGACAGTCTTAAACCTCCGAGCCTTGACTTTACTGTGTATGCTTCTAATGGTCTTCCTGTAGAAGTACTCGGAACAAAATGTGTAGATGTAAAGGTGGGCAGAGAGGAGTTGAAAGACCAAGGGCTTCTGGTAGTAAAGACTGTAAATGAGGAGAACGGTTTAAATATAATTTTGGGTACTAACATTATCGGTAATTGTTTGGGAGAAGTTGTGTTCTTACTCCAACAGCTCGCTGAGATTTCCCGACCAAGGCAGAGAGGAGTAATCCAAAGAGAGATCCGGGCCCTGGTGTGTCAGCAGCAAGCGAAGCTTACAGACGGCGAAATTGGTAATGTACGGGTCACTGACTCGGATCCTATTGTGATACCCCCAATGAGTGAAATGATCATTTGGTGCAGGGCAGCCATAGGTCTGAGAGGACAGAATTACCAAGCTGTAGTAGAACCCCACCATTCAGAACATAGACCTACACTTATGACTGCTAGAGGAGTAGTAGAAGTGGTGAATGGAAGAGTACCGGTACGGCTTCTCAATTGGGGAGATGATGAGGTAAACTTACCCGTTATGCAACCATTGCTAAACTTCATGCTGTTGACAATAATTCTATTCTCCCGGCTGAGTCCTTAGACTCCTGTCAAATAGCGGAGGACAATGACCCAGCAACTCAGGTGGCGGAATGGTGTCAGCAACTCCATGTTGGGACGGACACCACTCCCGCTCACCAGAAGCAAGGGGTATTACGGGTGGTGCAAGAGTACGCCCAAGTGTTTAGCAAAAATCCACTTGATTTTGGGATAATTAAGGGAGTACAACATCATATCCCTACAGGCAGTCATCCTCCCATCAAAGAGCGGTATAGGCCCATACCTCCAGCTCATTATCAGAAGGCTAAAGAAATGTTGAATGATATGAAGAAAGCCGGGGTGATAAGGGATAGTTGTAGCCCTGGGCAGCCCCTCTAGTTCTGGTTAAAAAGAAAGATGGTAGTATGAGAATGTGTGTGGATTACAGGCAGGTGAACCGCATAACACACAAGGATGCATACCCGCTACCACGTATAGAGGAATCATTAGCTGCTCTGAAAACGGCTAACTACTTTTCTACCCTTGATCTGACTAGTGGTTACTGGCAAGTGGCTGTGGCTGAGGAGGATCGTGAGAAAACGGCTTTCACCACCCCAATGGGGCTCTGTGAGTTCGACAGAATGCCGTTTGGGCTCAGCAGTGCCCCAGGAACATTTCAGAGAGTGATGGAAAATTGTCTGGGACATCTCAATTTTGAAACCGTGCTGCTATACCTAGACGACGTCATCGTGTATTCCAAGACATATGAGGACCATCTGAAGCACCTGGCAGAAGTATTCGAGTCCCTGTCCAGGTACGGGATGAAGTTGAAACCCTCAAAATGCCATCTACTCAAACAGAAGGTACAATACTTGGGGCACATCGTCAGTTCGGAAGGAGTAGCGCCGGACCAGAGAAAGTCACCGCCATCCAGAAGTGGCCGGAGCCGAAGAACCTTAAGGAAGTGCGACAGTTCCTGGGACTAACGGGTTACTACAGGAGATTCGTGAAAGATTACACGAAGAAGGCAGCTCCTTTACAGGACCTCCTGGTAGGACAATCCTTAAAGAGCAGAAACCCTCCCTTTAACTGGGGTAAAGAACAGGCTGAAGCATTCCAAAAGATGAAAGAGATCCTTACAGGTGATGAGATCTTGGCCTATCCTGATTACAGCCAACCGTTCCTGTTGTACACCGACGCCAGTAATGAAGGTTTGGGAGCAGTTCTCAGTCAGAAGCAGAATGGCCAAGAAAAAGTCATCGCATATGCCAGCAGAAAACTCAGGCCAACTGAGAGGAATCCGGAAAATTATAGCAGCTTCAAGCTGGAGTTTCTGGCGCTGGTCTGGGCCATTACGGAAAGATTTAAGCACTATCTGGCCTCCAATAAGTTCACGGCGTACACAGACAACAACCCATTAACGCACCTGGAAACCGCCAAGCTGGGCGCCATGGAGCAGCGTTGGATGGCTCGGTTGTCCAATTACCAGTTTACTATCAAGTACCGGGCAGGTCGAAAAAATGCTAATGCTGATGCGTTGTCCCGAATGCCGCATGACTCTGATACGGAAGAAGAATCGGACGACCTGGAAGAAATTGAGCTACCGGCGTTCCATCGAAATGGGGTAGTCCATGAGCATCGAGTCAACAGAAAGCAGTATGGTGCAACATTAAATCCTTTACCCCATCACAGCTGGAAAGAGACTCAGGACAGTGATCCAGTGGTCAGCCGCATCAAGGAGTTGTTAAAACAGGAAGGTTCCTCCTTGGAAAAGGATGCACCTATGTCAGCAAAGCTCCTGTGGAACGAGAAAAGCAGGTTGTTCCTATACCGTGAGAAGTTGTGCAGGAGATACGTCAACCCCAGAACCCATGAGATGGTCTGGCAAATAGTGGTCCCCAAGGCAGACGTCCCAATGGTGTTGGAAGCGTACCACGATCAAGCAGGACACTTTGGCTGGAGAAAGCTGGAGACCCTGTTGAGATGCCGGTTCTACTGGGTAGGGATGCGCAGCTCCATCGAGAGGTGGTGTCGGAACTGTGGACCCTGTGGTCTCAGAAGAAAGGACTACGGTAGTCAGAAGGCACCCCTGCAACCTATCCGGACGACTCGTCCCCTGGAGATTGTGGCCCTGGACCACGTCAAATTGTCGCCAAGTAGATCTGGATACTCATACGCCTTGACCATGGTGGACCATTACTCCAGATTTCTGGTGGTTGTTCCAGTTAAGGACCAGACCGCAGTGACGGCCGCGAAAACCTTTCAAGCAAGCTTCTGCAGACCACATGGGTATCCCGAGCAAGTATTAACCGATCAGGGACCTGCTTTCGAAGCTGATTTATTCAAGGAATTCTGTCACATGTATGGGTGTAAGAAAATTAGAACAACACCATACCACCCTCAAACCAACGGTCTTTGCGAAAAAATGAACCATATCGTCCTTGATTTGTTGAGATCCATACCGTTGGAAGACAGGAATCGATGGCCGGATTTATTACCTGATTTGGTTGATTTGTATAACCATATACCTGTAAGTTCAACTAACTGCACTCCAGCCTATCTTATGAGAGCAAGGCCCGGAAGACTACCAATGGATCTAGAACTTGGAGTGGTAGAACCGGAGGCAGACGACGCCGTTGAAAACTGGGACATAAATCGGCAAGAGCAATACAGAAGAGTACAAATCTGTGTAGAGGAAAGTCTCAACAAGGCACGGGAGAAACAGGAAGATGTTTACAACAGAAATGCTCCTGCCAAGCCTTTGATGCCTGGAGAGGTAGTATTAAAAAGAAAAAGGAAAATGCACAAATTGGATAATCAGTGGGAGCAAGAACCCTACGTCATACAAGATTCTAAATATGACAACAGAAAAGTTTGTGTCGTCAGTAAGGATGGAGGAAGAACAATAACCACTGTGTCCAGAGACCATTTGAAATTGTGTCCAGAACCCTTAAAATGTTGTGACAAGAACCCTGTCATCAATCAAAAAGAAAGGAAAGAAGAGGTCATACACACCGATCTGGGAGATTTTCCTGCGGATTGGCCTAGACTGGGAGATGCTGTAATAGTTCCGGTGTTGCAGTTTTATCAGCCACAAGAGGAAGTTTTACCTCCAGTTGTGCCCGTGGTGCCAGTCGAGCCCGCTCAGGAGTTACCCATCCCAGCAACACCTCAACCTATGGAATCTCAAGAAGGATCATCTGAAGCAGCGCCCCATACTATGGGATCCCCTGGTGAAGCTGACTCACACCGCCCAGCCATCAGTACGCTTGCCAGATCCATAGAAAGATTGAGGCAGTTCTATAGTTTGCCGTTACGCAGTGCAGACAGATCGCAACTTGATATACCTGAAGCTACACCACGTAGATCAGAGCGAATCACAAAAGGGAAGTTACCCATTAGATATCAGCAGTGATTATAACGAATTGATGTGAATATTGTAAAAAGTCTATTATATATATGTGTTTTTCCCTATTATGTCTTATAATGGACTCAGAGGCTGAGGACTGAGCCAGCCCAAAAACTGTATCCTGTAAATAGTTGCACTAAGGTGCCTTTTAATGGTTTCACACGAAGCCTTGACTTACCTCTGAACATAAAACCCGTGTGGTGAGGCACTGAGTGAGGTCTGCATTCGGATGTCCTGCAGCCCACCCAGGACCCACGTTGAAGGTTTGGTGCGGGTCCTTCACAAGTATATTGTCTATTTATATGAAAATGTTATTTAATATTTGTATTTTTCTATAATGTTATTGTTTGCAACGTTCAAGACATTCTTACCTCCCGGATGGGACGAATTAATGTTTAATGTTGATGTTTAATGCCTAAACAAAATTGTCTCTTTATATTTTACAGCCCGGGAGTGCTGTCGTTTACCATGGGGGAATGTGTAGCCCTGGTACACAATACCAGGAGGATGAGTGGAGAGGTAACAGTTAAGGGCTCTTCATAACATCACGTACACTTCGGACACACCCAGCAGGGGTGTGGAAGGGGGTGATTTAGTCAGTCAGTTTCCTGTCCTTGGACAGAGCAGACGTGTTCAGTCTGAGCCTGTTAGCAGTTCAGAAAGTGGAGGCTAGTACAGGTGGCCTAGTTCACCTCAGCCTAGTCAGAGCTGTGCCCCACTGGAAGACAGACTGAGATATCTATTAAGAGTCGAGCAAATCGAAGGGCAAAGTGGAAGGAATACTTAAAAGTGCTTTTGGCTTGGAGAAGTCCTGCACATTGCTACCGGTCACTGGGGACCGAAGGATCACTAAAGCTTCACGCTTAGTGGTAAGAAAACCAGAGGCTTACCGGACCTTAGGTCGTGGCAAGCAGCCCTGAAGAGTCAGTACGTAACTGGGGTCAGGGGAAGTGAGGACCTTGAGTCAGTGCACAACAAGATAGGAATTCAGCTTTCTCACAGGAAGGCTCCAATCACAAAACTGACCGGGCAGAACAGCTTTGGAATAGCTGGAATTATAGAGGGAACTACGCTTCAGGCTGGTTGGACTCATCATTATTGGACAGTAAAGGAGGCCCCTAACTTGCTTAGCCGTTGCCTCAAAGCTCATCCTCCATCAACCCCATCAGCCTCCCTGGGACCTGCCTTACCATCTTGCAAGTAAAGGTATGGAAAGACGCTGACGTGTGAGACTGAGTTATTGATTTGCATGCCTGCACAACCCTTCTTTAACTACCGACCTGAGGGAAGAGTCCCACCTGTAGGGGACCCGACATCTAGCTGCCTCACCATCCCCTCAGAGATCTACAGCAGCGCTGGTACAAATTACCAGAAGACTACAGGTGGCGTCACGAACTGTATATAAATCTATCCCCTGTAAATATTCCCCCCAACATACGCCAGACCGCCAGGGCCACAGACCGAGCCACCGCTACCTGTGACAATCCCATAGACTTCCATGGGCTCGGCTCTGAGTACCCCATTGCCCTGGTAACCCACAATTGTGGTGGCGGGTCGACACATGTGCAGAGCCTGGCGTGTGTCAGCTGGCTGCAGCAGAACTGTGTGCAGAGCCCGGCGTGTGTCAGGTGGCTGCAGCAGAGCTGTGTGTGCAGAGCCTGGCGTGTGTCAGCTGGCTGCAGCAAAGCTGTGTGCAGAGCCCGGCGTGTGTCAGCTGGCTGCAGCAGAACTGTGTGCAGAGCCCGACGTGTCAGCTGGCTGCAGCAGAGCTGTGTGCAGAGCCCGGCGTGTGTCAGCTGGCTGCAGCAGAGCTGTGTGCAGAGCCCGGCGTGTGTCAGCTGGCTGCAGCAGAGCTGTGTGCAGAGCCCGGCGTGTGTCAGCTGGCTGCAGCAGAGCTGTGTGTGCAGAGCCCGGCGTGTGTCAGCTGGCTGCAGCAGAGCTGTGTGTGCAGAGCCCGGCGTGTGTCAGCTGGCTGCAGCAGAGCTGTGTGTGCAGAGCCCGGCGTGTGTCAGCTGGCTGCAGCAGAGCTGTGTGTCAGCTGGCTGCAGCAGAGCTGTGTGTCAGCTGGCTGCAGCAGAGCTGTGTGCAGAGCCCGGCGTGTGTCAGCTGGCTGCAGCAGAGCTGTGTGTGCAGAGCCCGGCGTGTGTCAGCTGGCTGCAGCAGAGCTGTGTGTGCAGAGCATGACGTGTGTCAGCTGGCTGCAGCAGAGAACTGTGTGCAGAGCCCGGCGTGTGTCAGCTGGCTGCAGCAGAGCCCTGTGTGTGTCAGCTGGCTGCAGCAGAGCTGTGTGTGCAGAGCCCGGCGTGTGTCAGTGAAATACTTCCGGGACATAATACTTTCGGCGCATGAGCACTAATGCTTTTCGGCTTTGACCGCAGTTGGGCAAAGCATACTGCGCACGTGAGGGAGGCAATTTGAATGCGCACACGCGGAACCTGTACGCGAACAATGCTATTCACAGAACGGAATGCGTACAGCATGCCGAGGAGGGCTGGAGAGAGGGAACAGAACCAACGCCCACCGGACCGAGGAAATTTACATACAGCGCGGGAACAATATGAAGGGTTTTTATTGAGGATTCATGGGGAGTCGGGGGCTTTCACAAGTAGTTGGGGAATGTATGGCTCACACTCTATTAGATGATATTTTTAGTTGATAGGCCAAAAAACTGGTGACAGGTTCCCTTTGACATTCGCAGCAGCATCCCATGGGAAGGAATAAATAAATGTACAGTTCTATAATGATTCATTACCACAATGTAGATCAGTTGAATTGGCAAAATGTAAAAAATGTTGTGCCGTTCTGTCACGCTGTCTAATGATATGTATACAATGTCAGTAAACTATTAATACAGGAACAACACTCTATACAACAACTAGTATAGCAACATCAGCATGTAAGTATAAAATAGATTTACCTGACACGATATCTGCTGAACCCAGGGTTAATCTTGAGGACTTGATGAGCTGAAACAGGAAAGAGGTGGACCGGGATCTAACCTGACCCTAAACTGGGGTCCTAACTAATCCCTCACCTTGGAGGTACTGATAATGGTTCAGAGGTCCAAGTCACCAACCTAAAGGTACTGCCACACTAAACAATCCCGCTAGCGATCACAATAACGACGCATACTAATGCGATCGCTAGCGGGATTGTTTCTATATCGCTAAATGCGGTCACATTTAGCGATATAGTTAACGACGCTATCGCCGTTAGCGATCTTCTTAACGACTTTAGCGGTACACAAGTACCGCTAAATCGCTAAGAAAAGGTGCCACACAGCGATAAGATACTTACCCAGCGGGAGCGCCGACGAGAAAATAGGGTCCGGAGCGATTCCAGCGATGAGCGAGATCACAGCAGGAAGCTCGTCGCTGGAAGCTGCCGCACTGAACAACATCGCTAACGGGATCGCTAAATAGTGACGTTTTTTAGCGATCCCGTTAGCGATATTGTTTAGTGTGGCATACCCTTAACCCTGTCTCCTATCAGACCCTGAACCCTGTAATCAGTCCTAAGAAGGATCCTGACTACCACCAAAGGGATATGGGCTGATCTTAGCTAAATACACAGATTAGACCTATAAGACAGACAGGATAACACTCGCTTGCATACACACTCAAACACCAAAGGAACATAAATGGTCTGGGAAATAAACTCTAACCAAGTTGAGCTTAGAACAACTAAGGAGCTCACAACTAAAGTCTATACAGATTGTAGCGCCCGCGTCCCTGCCTGCTGCCAGACAGGGACGTCGCTCTCCTCACCTGCGCTCAGCGTCCTCAGTGCTTCCAGCCTCCTCTGCGCCTCTGGCATCCTCGGCGTCCTCCTTCCGCCCTGCTGGTCCCGCGCGCTCCTTCCCTGCTGCTGGCCTTAGGGCGCGCGCCCGCACCCTCCCCCGCTCTTAAAGGAGCCGCGCGCATTTTCCAAATCAGTCTCCAGCCAATGCTGGTGGACTCCACCCTATATTAAGGGCTTCCTCCTTAATGGAGGTGCCCGAGCAATGTTGTTTCTGTGCAGTCTAACTCTGCTTCAGCCATCAGCTCCTGTTTCCAGTTGCCTGCCTGTTACCTGTCTGTTTGCCTGTCGGCCATCTGACTGCAGCTCTATCCAGAGGTTCGGACATCTTCAGCAGAGATCCCCGGCTGTTGCCTGCTCACCTGGGAGCGATCATCTGCCATCCGACTGCAGCTCTATCCAGAGGTTCGGACATCATCTGCGGAGATCCCCGGCTATTGCAGAGACTCTTGCCTGCTCACCTGGGAGCGATCATCTGCCATCCGACTGCAGCTCTATCTAGAGGTTCGGACATCATCAGCAGAGATCCCCGGCTATTCCAGAGACTCTTGCCTGCTCACCTGGGAGCGATCATCTGCCATCCGACTGCAGCCTACCAGGAGGCTCCACCAGCTCAGGTCGTATATGCCTGTTTGTCTAGAGACTGCCTTGGTCACTTACCGTGACAAACCTGCCTGTCCAGAGACTGCCCTGGTCACTTGCCGTGACAACCTGCCTGCCCAGAGACTACCCTGGTCACTTGCCGTGACAAACCTGCCTGCCCAGAGACTGCCATGGTCACTTGCCGTGACAACCTGCCTGTTCAGAGACTGCCCTGGTCACTTGCCGTGACAACCTGCCTGTCCAGAGACTGCCCTGGTCACTTGCCGTGACAACCTGCCTGTTCAGAGACTGCCCTGGTCACTTGCCGTGACAACCTGCCTGCCCAGAGACTGCCCTGGTCACTTGCCGTGACAACCTGCCTGTCCAGAGACTGCCCTGGTCACTTGCCGTGACAACCTGCCTGTCCCGAGACTGCCCAGGTCATTTGCCGTGACAACCTGCCTGTCCAGAGACTGCCCAGGTCACTTGCCGTGACAACCTGCCTGTCCAGAGACTTCCTTGGTCACTTGCTGTGACAACCTGCCTGTCCAGAGACTGCCTGGCTAATTGCCGTGATTCCCTGTCCTATTCCCGGATGCCACCCGCTCTCTTGCAAGTAAATTGTCTTGTATAATAAAGCTTAGTGGTTCCACCAACCAGACCCGTTTCCGTCAGTGGTTCCACCTACCAGACCCGTTACAGTTTGCTCGGGCCATGGAACCCGATGGCACCCAAACCCCTTCACTTCCGGAACTGTGTCATGAGCTGTCTCGCCAGAGGTCTCAACAGGAGGCTATCCTGGGTCACCTGCGAAACGTCAATTCCCGCTTGGACACTCTGAATCCATCACCAGCAACCACCGCTGGAGCCATGACTCATAATCCGGCAGTCCCGCTGACTCCCAATTCCGTGGTTTCCATTCCCGGTCCCCGACTTTCAGCTCCTCCTAGGTATGGAGGCGACCCTGTTATGGCTCGGGGTTTCATTAATCAGTGCACCCTGCATTTCGAACTCCTGGCACACCAGTTTAATTCTGACCGGGCCAAAATTGCCTTCATCATGTCCCATCTCACCGGAGAGGCTCTGGCCTGGCTTAATCCTCTCTGGGAGAGAGAAGATCCTCTGGTGTCAGACCTGCCTGCTTTTCTCTCGGCCTTCCGGAGGGTATTCGACGAACCTGGACGGAAGACCTCCTCTGCATCATCTCTGTTGCGTCTCCGTCAGGGAAGTCTCACCGTTGGTCAATATGCCATACGGTTCCGTACTCTAGCCTCAGAACTGGCTTGGGACAATGAGGCTCTAATTTCGGTCTTCTGGGAGGGTCTGTCCGGCCGTATTAAAGACAAACTTGCCGGTCGGGACATTCCAACCTCGCTTGATGATTTAATAAATCTTGCCAATCGAATTGATCTACGGTTCCAGGAACGAGCCAAAGAGGTCACCCGTGAAAAAAAGTTTCCTCATTTAACCCCTTCCGTTTCTCCCCAGGTGCACACTGCTGAGCCTATGCAGGTCGACCAGACCAAGATATTCAAAGCCCGTCAGGACTCACGCCGTGCCGAGAAAAGTTGCTTCTACTGCGGCAGTAAGGAGCACTGGATCCGAACCTGTCCGGAGAAGTCGGGAAACGCCTGTGTCTAGGTTCGCTCGGAGAGGTCAATCTAGACAAAAATAAATCCTCTTCATCTCTGCTGCTCTCGGTCTCAATTCTTCTCGGTAAGAACCGTTACTTCGAGATGGCCCAACTTGATTCTGGAGCAGCTGGGAATCTCGTGTCACAGGTTCTAGTAGAGAAGTATCGCATTCCCACCAAACCTCTTGTTGAATCAGTATCTGTTGCTGCTGTGGATGGGGGTCTCCTACCTCGTCCCATCCGACTTATCACCGAAGCCATAACCCTGCAGGTGGGAATGTTGCATTCTGAGAGCATCTCATTTCATGTTTTACCTGGACTCTCTCATGCTTTCTTACTAGGTCTGCCTTGGCTCCAAAAGCATGCACCTGTGCTTGACTGGCAGAATGGAGAGATTCTTCGCTGGGGACAGGACTGTCATAAAACGTGTCTGGTGCCTGTTCATCCCGTCTGTCCTTCTCCTACTCCTGCTAATCTACCAGGACTCCCGATTCCATATTGGTCATTTGCTGATGTCTTCAATAAAAAGGAAGCAGAGACATTACCCCCGCATAGACCATATGATTGCCCGATCGACCTGCTACCCGTTACCACGCCTCCCCGTGGGCGTATTTACCCGTTGTCCGCTGCTGAGACCAGGTCGATGTCCGAATATATCGAGGAGAACTTAGCTAAAGGATTCATCCGGAAATCTACCTCCCCAGCGGGAGCAGGTTTCTTCTTCGTAAAAAAGAAGGACGGATCTCTCCGTCCCTGTATTGACTACAGAGGCCTAAATTTGATCACGGTGAAGAATAGGTACCCTCTTCCGCTCATTCCAGAATTGTTTGATCGTCTTAGAGGGGCAAGAGTCTTCACCAAACTAGATCTTCGTGGAGCATACAACCTGGTTCGTATCCGTCGAGGAGATGAATGGAAGACGGCATTCAACACCCGGGACGGCCACTACGAGTACTTGGTGATGCCCTTTGGTCTCTGTAATGCTCCAGCAGTCTTTCAGGAGTTGGTCAACGACATCTTCCGGGACCTCCTCTATTCCTGCGTTGTGGTGTACCTTGACGACATCTTGGTCTTCTCTCCGGATCTTCAGTCTCACCGGAGGGATGTTCGTCAGGTTCTGCTCAGGCTCAGGCAGAATCACCTCTTCGCCAAATATGAGAAGTGCCTCTTTGAGCAGACATCGCTTCCGTTTCTGGGCTACATCATTTCTCAGACAGGCCTACGAATGGATCCGGAGAAATTGTCTGCCATCGAGAAGTGGCCCCGACCGGAGGGGTTGAAGGCCATTCAGCGGTTCCTGGGATTTGCCAACTATTACCGTCTCTTCATACCGCACTTCTCTTCCAGGACTGCTCCAATCTCCGCGCTCACCCGCAAGGATGCTAACCCCAAACAGTGGACGCCCGAAGCAGAGGAGGCCTTCCTTTCTCTAAAACAGGCCTTCTCTTCCGCTCCAGTGCTGCATCGCCCGGATGGCAACAAGCAGTTCTTCCTGGAGGTGGACGCTTCCTCTGCTGGAGCCGGAGCGGTACTTACGCAAAAAGCTTCATCCGGGAGGATGGTATCCTGCGGTTTCTTCTCCAAACTCTTCTCCTCCTCTGAGCGCAATTACTCCATAGGAGACCGAGAGTTATTGGCCATCAAGTTGGCATTGGAGGAGTGGCGTTACCTACTCGAAGGGGCTCTTCATCCGGTAATCATTTACACGGACCACAAGAATCTGGCATACCTCCAGCATGCCCAGAGACTTAACCCTCGCCAAGCCCGGTGGTCCTTGTTTTTTGCCCGCTTCGATTTTCTTTTGCATTTTCGCCCAGCTGACAAAAACATCAAGGCGGATGCCTTGTCTCGGTCTTTCCTGGTGTCGGATCTCGAGGAGGAACCTAAGCATATCATCGATCCCGCCAGAGTGATGCAGGTGGCTCCCGTGAGTTTAAATCGTCTCCCTCCTGGTAAGACGTTCGTATCAGAAACTGATCGGAAGAGAATCCTACATTGGGGTCATTCATCTAAACTCGCTGGCCACGCTGGTCAAAAAAAGACCCTCCAACTCATTACCCGGCATTATTGGTGGCCTACCCTGCACAAAGACGTAATAGACTTTGTTTCTGCCTGTGTTTCCTGTGCCCGCAACAAAGTTCCGAGACACCTGCCTACCGGCCGTCTTCTTCCGCTTCCTGTACCCGCTGCCCCCTGGCAGCATATAGCCATGGACTTCATTACTGATCTTCCCGTCTCTGCTGGTTGTACAGTCATTTGGGTGGTCGCTGACCGCTTTTCCAAGATGGCTCACTTCATTCCTCTGCCAGGTCTTCCGTCTGCACCCGAGTTGGCTAAAGACTTTATCCGCCACATCTTCCGTCTTCATGGTCTGCCTCGTCACATTGTGTCGGATCGTGGGGTTCAGTTCACCTCACGTTTCTGGAGAGCCACTTGTAAGTTGCTAGACGTCACCCTGGATTTTTCCTCCGCTTACCACCCACAGTCCAATGGACAAGTTGAACGAATAAATCAGAATTTGACCAGTTATCTTTGACACTTCGTTAATGCCCACCATTCTGACTGGGTGGAGCTCCTGCCTTGGGCCGAATTCTCCTACAATAATCATGAGAGTGAATCTTCCACCAAGTCTCCGTTTTTTGTAGTCTTCGGTCAGCACCCTCGGATCCCTGTTCCTGTTTCCATCTCTGTGGACAATCCAGCTGCGGAATCTCTGGTTAGAGAATTCTCCTCCATCTGGGAGAGTACCCAGTCCGCACTCATTCAGTCATCCGAGCGCATGAAAAGACATGCTGACAAAAAACGTCTGGATCCTCCTCAATTCCGTCCTGGGGACAAAGTCTGGCTTTCGTCCAAATATGTTCGACTCAAAATTCCGTCCTACAAGTTAGGTCCTCGGTTCATCGGTCCTTTTGAGATCATCAGTCAGATCAACCCGGTGTCCTATAAATTGAAACTCCCGGCCAATTTGCGAATTCCTAATTCTTTTCATGTATCTCTCCTCAAACCTGTGGTTCTTAACTCTTTTTTTAAGTCTACAGGTACACCTCCTGCTCCAGTGTCTGCTGATGATGAATTTGAGGTAGAGAACATTCTGGCCACAAAAAGGGTAGGAAAAAAGACTTATTTTTTGGTGGATTGGAAGGGGTTTGGTCCTGAGGAGAGAACCTGGGAACCTCGGGAGAACATCCATGCCCCTCTCATCCTAGCTAATTTTTTTTCTGGCCTAAAGAGGGGGGGGCCTAGAGGGGGGGGGTACTGTAGCGCCCGTGTCCCTGCCTGCTGCCAGACAGGGACGTCGCTCTCCTCACCTGCGCTCAGCGTCCTCAGTGCTTCCAGCCTCCTCTGTGCCTCTGGCATCCTCGGCGTCCTCCTTCCGCCCTGCTGGTCCCGCGCGCTCCTTCCCTGCTGCTGGCCTTAGGGCGCGCGCCCGCACCCTCCCCCGCTCTTAAAGGAGCCGCGCACATTTTCCAAATCAGTCTCCAGCCAATGCTGGTGGACTCCACCCTATATTAAGGGCTTCCTCCTTAATGGAGGTGCCCGAGCAATGTTGTTTCTGTGCAGTCTAACTCTGCTTCAGCCATCAGCTCCTGTTTCCAGTTGCCTGCCTGTTACCTGTCTGTTTGCCTGTCGGCCATCTGACTGCAGCTCTATCCAGAGGTTCGGACATCTTCAGCAGAGATCCCCGGCTGTTGCCTGCTCACCTGGGAGCGATCATCTGCCATCCGACTGCAGCTCTATCCAGAGGTTCGGACATCATCTGCGGAGATCCCCGGCTATTGCAGAGACTCTTGCCTGCTCACCTGGGAGCGATCATCTGCCATCCGACTGCAGCTCTATCTAGAGGTTCGGACATCATCAGCAGAGATCCCCGGCTATTCCAGAGACTCTTGCCTGCTCACCTGGGAGCGATCATCTGCCATCCGACTGCAGCCTACCAGGAGGCTCCACCAGCTCAGGTCGTATATGCCTGTTTGTCTAGAGACTGCCTTGGTCACTTACCGTGACAACCTGCCTGTTCAGAGACTGCCCTGGTCACTTGCCGTGACAACCTGCCTGTCCAGAGACTGCCCTG
Source organism: Oophaga sylvatica (assembly GCA_033576555.1). Taxonomy (NCBI): domain Eukaryota; kingdom Metazoa; phylum Chordata; class Amphibia; order Anura; family Dendrobatidae; genus Oophaga; species Oophaga sylvatica. The sequence goes on along the minus strand of JARQOD010001432.1, from coordinate 46,037 downwards.
GTCACTTGCCGTGACAACCTGCCTGTCCCGAGACTGCCCAGGTCACTTGCCGTGACAACCTGCCTGTCCAGAGACTGCCCAGGTCACTTGCCGTGACAACCTGCCTGTCGAGAGACTTCCTTGGTCACTTGCTGTGACAACCTGCCTGTCCAGAGACTGCCTGGCTAATTGCCGTGATTCCCTGTCCTATTCCCGGATGCCACCCGCTCTCTTGCAAGTAAATTGTCTTGTATAATAAAGCTTAGTGGTTCCACCAACCAGACCCGTTACCGTCAGTGGTTCCACCTACGAGACCCGTTACACAGATTCATTCCTATCTGTGGTCTGCATGAAGGTTTCACTGGCAACTCCCCAAGCAGACAACCAGGAATTTAAAGGAAACCAATCAACAAATAATCAATTGCAGCCGGGAGAAACTGCACCCAGTCCCAGCACCGAGCACAGACAGAATTAACTCCCTAGCTGCCAAACACAAAGAAACAGCAGCTCAGCTGTGAGAAGTCAAAATGTGCAACCGCGACGATCTTCGTGGCAATGCACACATGACAGTACCCCCCCTTCTACGAGGGGCCTCCGGACCCTCAGGGCCAGGCCTGCCCGGGTGAGTTCTGTGGAAGGTCCGAACCAAACGATCTGCGTTAACATCAGACGCAGGGACCCACGTCCTCTCCTCTGGACCATACCCCTTCCAATGCACCAAGTACTGAAGGGACCGGCAATTCAGACGTGAGTCAATGATCTTTGATACTTGAAATTCCAAGTTACCATTGACCAACACAGGAGGAGGAGGTAGAGGTGACGATATGACTGGTGCCACATACCTTTTAAGTAATGACTTGTGGAACACATTATGAATTTTAAACGTAGGAGGGAGGTCCAGACGAAATGCCACAGGATTAATTATGGAACTGATCCTGTACGGCCCGATGAATCTGGGACCCAGTTTCCAGGAGGGCACTTTAAGTTTTATATTCCTGGTAGACAACCATACCAGATCGTTCACATTCAGATCTGGACCAGAAACTCTCCTCCTATCAGCCATACGTTTGTAACGGTTCCCCATCGCACTCAGATTATTCAATACACCTCTCCACACAGAAGCAAGTGACGACGAGAAACGCTCCTCCTCAGGAACCCCAGAAGGGCCCCCCCCATTGAAAGTACAAAACTGAGGATGAAAACCATATGCCCCAAAAAACGGGGACTTACCAGTGGACTCGCTCCGCCTGTTGTTAAGAGCGAACTCTGCCAGAGGCAAGAAAGAAGACCAGTCCTCTTGGTTCTCTGAGACAAAACACCGGAGATATGTCTCTAAGCTCTGATTCAGACGCTCTGTCTGACCATTGGTCTGCGGATGAAAAGCCGAGGAAAATGACAATTGCATCCCCCGACGTAAACAAAATGCCCTCCAAAATTTGGACACAAACTGAGACCCCCTATCTGACACCACATCAGAAGGCAACCCATGAAGTCTAACGATCTCCCTAATGAACACCTGCGCCAGAGTTTTAGCATTAGGGAGTGCAGGAAGAGCAACGAAATGTGCCATCTTACTGAACCTGTCAACAACCACCAGTATGACAGTATTCCCTGACGACGGAGGAAGGTCCGTAATGAAGTCCATAGATAAATGAGTCCATGGACGCTCCGGAAGTTTCAAGGGTAAAAGGGTCCCAGACGGACGGGTATGAGGGGTTTTAGAGCGAGCACACACCCCACATGACGCGACAAAAGTTATAACATCTTTATTAGCATTAGGCCACCAAAACCGGCGAGAAAGGAGATCTAAAGTAGCCTTACTCCCTGGATGTCCTGCTAGAGCAGAATTATGATGTGCCTCAATAACCTTTTGTCTCAACAGATTTGGGACAAACAGTCTCCCTGGAGGTCCTGCATGGGCGTCCCCCTGAGCCTCTAACACCTCCTCCTCAAGCTCAGAAAATACAGCCGACACTACCACCCCCTCCTGAAGGATAGGACTCGGGTCATCCGTTTTCCCGGCCCCTGGGAAACTGCGAGACAAGGCATCAGCCTTTACATTCTTAGACCCCGGGCGATAAGTGACGACAAAATTAAACCTGGTAAAAAACAATGACCATCGAGCTTGTCTGGAATTCAGACGCTTAGCGGATTCCAAATACAACAGGTTCTTGTGATCAGTAATAACGGTAACCGGGTGGACTGCCCCCTCCAAAAAATGACGCCATTCTTCAAAAGCTAACTTAATGGCCAAAAGTTCCCTATTGCCGATATCATAATTCCTTTCGGCGGACGACAATTTCTTAGAAAAGAAAGCGCACGGATGCCATTTACCAGGGGACGGACCCTGGGACAATATAGCACCCACCCCTACGTCAGACGCATCCACCTCCACAATGAACGGCTGAGATGCATCTGGTTGGATGAGAACGGGTGCCGAAGCAAAACATTTCTTCAAAGAGGAAAAGGCTTGGCAAGCTTTGTCCGACCATTTAGAAAAATCCGTCCCTTTTCTTGTCATGTCAGTGAGAGGTTTGACGACAGATGAGAAATTACAAATAAATTTCCGGTAGTAGTTAGCAAACCCCAAAAAACGCTGCAGAGCCTTAAGATCCCCTGGCTGATCCCATTCAAGCACTGCTCTCACCTTTTCAGGGTCCATACGGAAACCGGAGGCTGACACCAAAAAACCCAAAAACTGAAGTTCCTGTACGGCAAATACACACTTCTCCAGTTTGGCGTATAATTTATTGTCTCGCAAGATCTGCAACACCTGTCTCACATGCTCCTGATGAGACACAAGATCTGGCGAGTAAATTAAAATGTCGTCCAAATATACAACCACAAACAGCCCCACAAGGTGACGAAAAATGTCATTAACAAAATGTTGGAATACTGCTGGTGTAATGTATGTAGTACAGTTCATATAGCGTCTTGTGCTTGGGTGCGATGAAAACACAGGAGTCACAGGTTTGATATAGAAAAGTCCTGTATTACTTCATACAAGTTGGCAGAAATAGTCACACAGTTTGCAGACACAGAAACAGGAGACACAGCAGGCCAGAGTAATCCAAGCTCAGCAATCACTCTCCAATACAGATTCAGGATCTTCTTCTCTGTTACCGTAAGTCCATGCAAACGTGGGTCTTTCAAAGAGCAGGGTTCAGAGTCCACAAGTGCTTCAGAGTTCCTCAGTAGGAATAGCTGGAGTGCAAGGTCCAAGGCTTACAGGAGTCAAGTCACAGGTTCACTGCAGGCTAGATTCTGAAGCACTGATTGCTCAGCTGTGGCTGCTTAAGAAGCAAAGGAGAGAATCAGGGCGGGAACATGCAAGCTGGAAACTCCATTTTGACTGAGGGCAAGATAGCTGCAGCAAGACAGAAAGTAAAATGGCTGACGAACAAACTGAGTTTCAGGAATATATACATAGAACCTTACATTACTCCCCCCTTAAGGACAACCTCCGGATGACCTCAGACCAGGCTTGTGTGGGTACCTCTGATGAAACTGACGGAACAAGCGAGGAGCATTAACGTTATTGACCGGTTCCCATGAGTTGTCCTCCACTGGGTAGCCCTGCCATTTAATCAGATACTGTAACTGATTTCTATACAACCTGGAATCTAAAATCCTTTCCACCACAAATTCTTCCTGACCATCGACTAGCACTGGGTCAGGGCAAGGAGAGGAACGTCCAGGAAACGTATTGGGTGTCGCAGCCTTTAGTAGGGATACATGAAAGACAGGGTGGATTCTCATAGTTCTGGGCAGTTGAAGACGACAAGCAACGGCACTTATAATTTTACTGATTTTATAGGGTCCAATGTACTTATGTCCCAACTTAGACGATGGAATCCTTAACTTAAGATTTCTGGTTGACAGCCAGACCAAGTCTCCTACCTTGAAAGCTGGTGCAGGTTTACGAAATTTATCTGCTGCTTTCTTGTACCTTTCTTGAGCCGATTCCAGATTTTCCTTTAGAAGATCCATATTCTTCTGTAAAGACGTGATTCTTTCAGCCACTGCTGGTAAAGGCGTTTCTATGGGAAATCGTGGTAGAATGTTAGGATGATAACCTAGATTAGAGTAAAAAGGAGACTGTTTAGTGGAGGCACTCTGAGAGTTGTTATACGAGAACTCAGCTAATGGAAGTAGATCCACCCAATCATCCTGTAGGTGGCAGATAAAGCAGCGGAGATACTGCTCCAGGGTTTGATTGGTTCGTTCGGTCTGTCCATTAGTCTGGGGATGAAAAGCAGAAGAAAGGTTTACTTTAATGTCCAATGCTGCACAGAAATTTTGCCAAACCTAGAAGTGAATTGCACCCCTCGATCCGAAATAACCTCATCCGGTACTCCATGTAAGCGAAACACATCTTTAATCATCAAATCTGATGTCTGTTTTGCAGTGGGTAAGCCGACACAAGGGATAAAATGAGCTGCCTTTGTTAGACGGTCAACCACCACTAGAATGGTGTTTCTTCCCCTGAGAGGTTGGTAACTCCACAATGAAGTCCATAGAAATGGATCCCCACGGGCGGGACGGGGTGGGAAGAGGCTGTAACAGACCAGTTGGTGAGGAGCGAGGTGTTTTGCATCTTGCACAGACCTCACATGAAGTGACATAATTCAAAACATCCTTCCTGCAAGTGGGCCACCAAAAGAAACGAGAAAGAAATTCCTGTGTCTTTAGAATTCCTCTATGCCCAGCTATCTTGGAATCGTGAATGAGTTGCAATACTCTTAATCTGACTGTTTCAGGAATATACAGGCGTTGTCCCTGAATCCACACACCATTCTTAAAGACAAGACTTACGTCCCTTGGGGGTTGTGCCAAAAAGGAATCCGCATGGTATGCTTCCTTGATGTCCTTAAGTAGGTCTTGATTATGAATTACTCCTAGGAATCTAGAGTCAGGAAGAATAGTCTTAGGAGGAGTAATTGGACGTGTCTCTGCTGAGTAAATCCTAGAGAGTGCATCAGCCTTTCCATTGCGCTATCCTGGTCTATAAGAGATGATAAAATTAAATTGGTTTAAGAAAAGATTCCAGCGAGCCTGGCGAGGAGTCAGGCACTTAGCCGACCTGATAAACTCAAGGTTACGATGGTCTGTCAGGACGACTATTTGCTGTGCAGCTCCCTGAAGAAGGTGTCTCCATTCTTTGAAGGCGGCAATAATGGCCAACAACTCTCTATTGCCCACATCGTAGTTCCTCTCAGCCGAAGACAACTGCTGGGAAAAGAAGGCACAGGGATGCAAGACATTCTTCTCACCTGTTCTCTGAGAGAGTATAGCTCCAACGGCACAGTCTGAAGCATCCACCTCTATTATGAAGGCAAGCTCGGGGTTGGGATGTACTAGGATAGGTGCAGTGGTAAATTTATCTTTTAGACGGGAAAATGCTTCCTGGGCTTGGGGAGTCCAGGAAAACCTAGATTCTTTCCGGGTAAGTTGAGTGATAGGTGACACTACCTCAGAGAAATTTCTAATGAAACGTCTATAGAAGTTGGCAAACCCGATGAAGCGCTGTACCTCCACATTTCTAGGACTTGGCCAATCCTTGATGGCTTGGGTTTTGCTTCCATCCATACTAATTCCTTGTGTAGACAGTACATACCCCAGAAATTGAATTTCGGTCCTATGGAATTCACACGTTTCAAGTTTGATGTAAAGATGATTTTGTCTTAGACGTTCCAAGACCATTCTCACATGTCCATGATGTTCCTCTGTGGAGTTAGAAAAAATTAGAATATCATCCAAATAAATTACCACGAATGTATCTAGGAGATCCCTGAAGATGTCATTCACCAAGTGTTGGAAAGTGGATGGGGCGGTACTCAGACCAAAAGGCATAACTAGATATTCAAAGTGTCCATAGCGTGACCTGAATGCAGTCTTCCATTCATCCCCAGGTCTAATACGGACTAAGTTATAGGCCCCACGAAGATCTAGTTTAGAAAAAATTGTGGCATGTCACACTCTCTCCAATAACTCAGGGATTAAAGGCAATGGATAACGGTTTCTAATAGTAACCTTATTGAGTTCCCTATAGTCTACGCATGGTCTCAGAGATCCATCTTTCTTCTTTACAAAGAAGATGGGTGCACCTGCAGGAGATAAAGAGGGGCGTATGAAGCCCTTGGCTAGATTTTCATCTATGTAATCCTTTAAAGCCTTTAGCTCGGGCCCCGCCAGGGGGTAGATCTTACCAAAAGGTATCTCTGCTCCAGGCAATAATTCAATTGGACAATCATATGGACGGTGAGGAGGAAGCTGGTCAGCGTTCTTCTTGTCACATAAATCCACATAGTCCTGGTATACAGCTGGTAGTTCAGGGACTGACATGATTCCTTTAGGAACAGAGCAAGCTGAAACTTTTGGACTCATCTGTTTCTCTGGAAAGTGTAATTCCTTGGTCTCCCAGTTAATGGTAGGATTCTGAGCCTGCAGCCATGGTAGCCCTAGAATAATGGGAAAGTGGGGAGAAGAGATAAGCATAAAGGACAGTTTCTCTTGATGATCTTTACCCATAAGAACCCTCAAAGGCTCTGTTTCCTGATCCACTGGTCCAGAGGTCAGCAGGGAGCCATCCACAGTTTCCATCTGTACTGGAGTAGCCTTCTTCACTGAACGTATTCCCTGTTTCAGAGCAAAGGAGACATCCATAAAATTTCCACTTGCCCCTGAGTCGATCATAGCAGAGCTAGACACCCAAGCTGAGTCAACCCAGAGTTTGATGGAAAGAAAGCAATGAGAATTGTTTTTCTTACAACTCAGCTGGGACACCGCTGAGGAAACTTGAAAAATGGCAGCGTTTACACAGTCAACGTCCTCAGAGGTAACGGAGTTTAAGTCCGAGAAATCAAGATCTGTTGCTGCAGATCTCTCTGGAGCCTGAGGCTCGGACCTGACAGATCCCCTCTCGCAACACTCACAATGAATGAGTGCTGCAGTAGTCTTACGAGAACGGCTGGGGCAGTTTATAATGAAGTGCCCTGACTTACCACAATAGAAACATAGATTCTCCTTAAAACGATGTTCCTTGCGTGCATCACTAACCCGTCGTTGTAAAGAGTCTACCTGCATGGGTTCAGGTTCCCGTGTAATCCTACTCAAAGGTTCCTTAGCTGGAGAGGAAGGTAGGAAAAGGTTAGTACGATTGCTTTCGAACCATCTCTCTTGCCTGCGTTCAGTCAGACGAGTATCAATACGGATGCAGTAGTTAATAAAGTCACCTAACGCAGTGGGAGGGTCGGCACGAGCAAGTTCATCCTTAATCAGTGGAGATAACCCCTTTCGAAAAATAGATTTTTTGGCGGAACTGTCCCAGGTGGTATCAAGGGCCCATCTCCTGAAATCCAAGGCATATTCAGCTACCGAGTGCTTACCTTGGCGCAAAGCTAACATGGCTGCTTCAGCTGTTGCACCTCGATTGGGGTCATCAAACACCTGCCCCATGGCTGAAATAAAATCATCAAGGTGATTCAAACAATCATCCTCAGTCTCAATCAGAGGGTTTGCCCACATTAAAGCCTTGTTGGTAAGCAACATAATTATAGTAAGCACCTTAGATCGTTCAGTGGGAAATTGTGAAGCATGTGCAGAAAAAAAAAGATTGCATTGATTAATAAATCCCCTGAATTTCTCACGTTCACCGCCAAAACGAAAAGGGGGCAACTTGGGAATCCCAGCACTCGGGGCTACGGCAGGAGCCTGGACTCGCCCCTCTAGAACCTCAATCCTGGCTCGCAAATCCTGGGTAGTCTGTCCAACCACTTGCAAATTGTGATTATTGAGGTCCTGTAGATTCGTAAAACGGGTCTTTATATTCTGCAAATCTGCAAGGATATTATCAGTCACTCCGCAAAGTTCCTTTATGCGGGCCTCCATTTTCCAGATCTTTTAAGACAGGATTACTGGAAGAAGAGGAGAGAAAAAAAAAACAATAGTGTTCACCTGTGGCAACACTGCAGAGAGAAAAAAAAATTAAGGGAACTGCTCACCTGGAATGGTTGTGAGAAGTCACAACCACTATCATCACAGAAAGTTTCAACCAGACATCTGATATCCAGAGTTACAGCAGACAAAAAAGAGAAAAGAAAGGAAAAAAAAAAAAAAACAATAGTGTTTACCTGTGGTAACACTGCAAAAAAGAAAAAACTTAAGGGAATTGCTCACCTGGAATGGTTGTGAGAAGTCACAACCACTGTCATCACAGAAAGTACAACCGGACGTCTGATATCCACAGTACAGCAGACACAGCCTTCCAGACCCAGCAGACACTAACGTTTTGGCTTCAGAATCTTGTAATGTATGTAGTACAGTTCATATAGCGTCTTGTGCTTGGGTGCGATGAACATACATGAGACACAGGTTTGATATAGAAAAGTCCTGTATTACTTCATACAAGTTGGCAGAAATAGTCACACAGTTTGCAGACACAGAAACAGGAGACACAGCAGGCCAGAGTAATCCAAGCTCAGCAATCACTCTCCAATACAGATTCAGGATCTTCTTCTCTGTTACCGTAAGTCCATGCAAACGTGGGTCTTTCAAAGAGCAGGGTTCAGAGTCCACAAGTGCTTCAGAGTTCCTCAGTAGGAATAGCTGGAGTACAAGGTCCAAGGCTTACAGGAGTCAAGTCACAGGTTCACTGCAGGCTAGATTCTGAAGCACTGATTGCTCAGCTGTGGCTGCTTAAGAAGCAAAGGAGAGAATCAGGGCGGGAACATGCAAGCTGGAAACTCCATTTTGACTGAGGGCAAGATAGCTGCAGCAAGACAGAAAGTAAAATGGCTGACGAACAAACTGAGTTTCAGGAATATATACATAGAACCTTACAGCTGGTGCAGTAGTCAGACCAAAAGGCATGACTAGGTTCTCATAATGTCCCTCCGGCGTGTTAAACGCCGTTTTCCACTCATCCCCCTCTTTTATCCTAATCAGGTTATACGCCCCCCTGAGATCCAATTTAGAAAACCATTTGGCGCCAACAATTTGATTGAAGAGATCAGGAATAAGAGGGAGTGGATACGGATCTCGAACAGTAATCCGATTAAGTTCGCGGAAATCCAAGCAAGGGCGTAGGCCTCCATCTTTCTTCTTCACAAAGAAGAACCCCGCGGCTACTGGGGAAGATGAAGGTCTAATATGCCCTTTGGCCAGACTTTCAGAAATATAATCTTTCATAGCCTGCCTCTCAGGACCAGAAAGATTATACAACCTAGCTTTAGGCAACTTAGCATCAGGAAGGAGATTAATAGAGCAGTCATACACGCGATGAGGAGGCAACTCCTGACACCCCTCCTCAGAGAAAACATCCCCAAAATCCTCCAAAAAAGGAGGCAATGTACTAGGCACGACCGCACTGATGACTGTGTTCATGCAGTTGCTTTTGCAAAACTCACCCCATTGGCTTATTTCTCTGGACTGCCAATTAATCACAGGGTTATGTTTAACCAACCAAGGAAGTCCCAACACAATGGGAGTAGGTAGACCCTCCAACACATAACAAGATAATTGTTCCCTATGTATTGCCCCTACCCGAAGGTCAATGTTATGAACCTCATGAACAAAGCTACCTTGGCCGAGAGGCCTGGCGTCAATGGAGAATATAGGGATCGGTTTGACCAATACACTCAGATGCATACCTTGAGCCTGAGCAAACTGAGCGTCAACCAGATTAGCCCCGGAACCACTATCAAGAAGAACAGACAATCTCTCCACTCTCGTACCAACTACCACCTCCACTGGTACAAGGAACTGAGAAGAACTGGCGGATGAAATACATACTCCCAGGTTGTCGTCCACCACACAACCTGGGATTAACAGTTTTCCGGCGACTTTTGGCTCAACAAGGCACGGGATGGACATTCTCCAACAAAATGTCCCTCTTTCCCGCAGAAAAAACATCTTCTAGTCCTGCGGCGTACCGCCAATCCCCTCCTACGAAATGATGTCCCTCCCAACTGCATAGGCTCATCCGAACAGACAAGGGGAACCTCAACATAAGGGACTTTAGTGGTAGGTGGAGAAACAACAGGGAGTGGGGTTACCTCACCCCTCTCCCGAAGCCGTCTATCAGTACGGATAGCTAAGGCCATAGCAGCCTCCAGAGAAGGAGGAGACTCATACTGAGCCAAAACGTCTTTTAATTTATCAGAAAGCCCATGACAAAACTGGCTCCTAAGAGCTGGGTCATTCCACTGAGTATCTGTGGCCCATCTACGAAACTCAGAAGCAAATTCCTCTGCCGGACGATCTCCCTGCTGTATCTTACGTAATTTTGTCTCAGCAAGAGAGACCCGATCTGGGTCATCATATACCAATCCCAGGGCAGTAAAAAATTGATCTACAGACAGTAGAGCCGGGGATCCCAGGGGAAGGGAAAATGCCCAGAATTGAGGGTCCCCTTGCAGAAGTGAGATAACAATTCCCACTCTCTGCTCCTCACTCCCTGATGATCGAGGCCGAAGCCGAAAATACAATTTACATGCCTCCCGGAAGGTGAAAAATTTGTCTCGCCCACCAGTGAACCTGTCCGGGAGAGCAACCTTAGGTTCAACTCTGGTTTGCTCCAGAGGAGACAAAACTTTGGACTTAATGTCCGTCAGCTCCATGGATAGTCCCTGCAACTGCAGAGCCAGCTGGGCTACTGGATCCATGGTAACTGGAGATAATTTTTATGGCCAGTGAAATGTCACGCTGTCTAATGATATGTATACAATGTCAGTAAACTATTAATACAGGAACAACACTCTATACAACAACTAGTATAGCAACATCAGCATGTAAGTATAAAATAGATTTACCTGACACGATATCTGCTGAACCCAGGGTTAATCTTGAGGACTTGATGAGCTGAAACAGGAAAGAGGTGGACCGGGATCTAACCTGACCCTAAACTGGGGTCCTAACTAATCCCTCACCTTGGAGGTACTGATAATGGTTCAGAGGTCCAAGTCACCAACCTAACCCTGTCTCCTATCAGACCCTGAACCCTGTAATCAGTCCTAAGAAGGATCCTGACTACCACCAAAGGGATATGGGCTGATCTTAGCTAAATACACAGATTAGACCTATAAGACAGACAGGATAACACTCGCTTGCATACACACTCAAACACCAAAGGAACATAAATGGTCTGGGAAATAAACTCTAACCAAGTTGAGCTTAGAACAACTAAGGAGCTCACAACTAAAGTCTATACAGATTCATTCCTATCTGTGGTCTGCATGAAGGTTTCACTGGCAACTCCCCAAGCAGACAACCAGGAATTTAAAGGAAACCAATCAACAAATAATCAATTGCAGCCGGGAGAAACTGCACCCAGTCCCAGCACCGAGCACAGACAGAATTAACTCCCTAGCTGCCAAACACAAAGAAACAGCAGCTCAGCTGTGAGAAGTCAAAATGTGCAACCGCGACGATCTTCGTGGCAATGCACACATGACACGTTCACATTTCACAGTATAGTTTTGTGGTTTCTCCAAATCCACCACAAAATGCCGCTTCTACTGAACCATGCAGTGTTATTAACCCCTTTGTGACATGCACCGTACATGGCGCATGTCGTGTCTCTCCCTTTGATGTGGGCTCCCACACTGAGCCCTCATCTTTCCTGGCACATGTCAGCTGATTTGAACAGCTGACATGTGCCCCTAACAGCCGCTGTTTGAATCGCGATCCACCCGTGGCTGTTAACCTGTTAAATACTGCTGTCAATCTCTGACAACGGCCTTCAATGTGATCGCACCAGAAGTGCGTCACTAATCCTGTCCATCAGCGCCCATGTCACATGATCACGGGTAACCGATGGGTTGACATGACAACCTGGGGTCTGCAACAGACCCCTGTGGTTGTCATTGCCGGATTGCTATGAATGCCCCCCAGCGGTCGGCGCTCATAGCAAGTGAGCATCTTTGCTACATAGGGAAGGGCGGAAGCACTGCTCTGCAGCACAAATGATCGGATGATCACAGCACAACAGTGAGGATCTCTAGCTCGCCCCTATGAAGGATTCCATGCTCCTACCATAGATCTATCCAGCTGATTAATCCGTGGCTCAGAGGCAGGTAATGGTAAGGGCAGCACGGGCAGATTTATCCTCTGATGTGATTCACTGGCTAAATCTGCCCATTTAAAGAACGTTTACTCATTGAGAAAGGCGGACACCTTAGGGTGAGTTTCCACGATCAGGAAACGCTTCGTGTTTGGCGCTGTGCGCTGGCGCAGCGCCAAACACGCAGCGTCCAGATGTTACAGCATAGTGGAGGGGATTTCAAGAAATCCCGTCTCCACTATGCGCAAAATTACGCAGGCGGAACACCTGCGTTTACGGACATGCGGCGCGTCTTTTCAGACCGCAGCATGTCCTAGCGTCTTGCGGTGACGGTGCGTCGCCGCAACGGAATTTAACACAGGGCTATGTAGCCCTGCGTTATTTCCGGAGGTGTTACGGAGGTGTCCTGAACACCTCCGGAAATAACGCGCGTCAGAAAGTGGGCGGGGCTTAGACGGAGCGGAGTTTCCGCTCCGTCATATACGCTGTGTTTCCTGATAGTGGAAACACAGCCTAATTTTACTGAGTGTCAATGGACCCTTGTAACACAAGTCTGGATTGTCTAAAATGGGGAGGCTGTTGAAGAGTGGACATTAGAGTCTCTAAGACTTGGGATGAGGTATAGTTTGCACTTAGAATATGCGCAGCACTGGCTTTTATTGGTGTATTCATTTGTGTCTTTTGTATAGTTTTTTTATTGTCCAAGACCTTGAAGTTCTACGTGGCAAGAGGGTTTGTTGGACTATTTTCATTGTTAAGGCCCAACTGAAACCATACAGTGAGTAGTATTCTTAAAATCCTTTATTATCAATTTTACCACACGCGGAACGGTATAAATGCCCCCCCCCAAAAGAAATTAATGAATTGCTGGTTTTTGTTCATTCTGCGTCCCAAAAACCGGAATAAAAAGCGATCAAAAAATGTTATGTGCCCGAAAATGGTATCAATAAAAGCGTCAACTCGTCCCACAAAAAACAAGACCTCACATGATTCTGTGGGCCAAAATATGGAAACATTATAGCTCTCAAATTATGATGATGCAAAAACGTTTTTGCAAAAAAAGCGTCTGCCATGCATCCAAACAGTGGTGTACCCCCACATAAGGGGTATCGGCGTACTCAGGACAAATTCCACAACTTTTGGGAATCAATTTCACCTGGTACCCTTGGGAAATGAAAAATTGGGGGCGAGATCATTTTTGGGGAAAAATTATGAGTTTATTTTTACGGCTTTACGTTATAAACTTCTGTGAAGCACTTGGGGGTTCAAAGTGCTCACCACACATCTAGATAAGTTCCTTAGGGGGTCTACTTTCAAAAATGGTGTCACATGTGGGGGGTTTCCACTGTTTATGCACATCAGGGGCTCTCCAAAGGCGACATGACGTCTGATCTCAATTCCAGGCAATTCTGCGTTGAAAAAGTCAAACGGCGCTCCTTCCCTTCCGAGCTCTGCCGTGTACCCAAACAGTGGTGTACCCCCACATATTGGGTATCAGCGTTCTCAGGAAAAATTGTAGACCAACTTTTGGGGTCCAATTTCTCCTGTAAGGCCGGCGTCACACTGGCGACAGAATCGGACGACTGCAATGCGATGAAAAATCGTATTGCAGTCTGCCCTATGTTAATCTATGGAGCAGCTCCCAGTATCCGTTATTTTGTGGTCCGTTTTAAACGTCCGTGAGCAATCGCAGCATGCTGCGATTGTCACCGATTGTGGGTCGACAATCGCCAATGCAAGTCTATGGGAGCGATGAAAAATCTGATTACAAACGGACTGCACGTGTGACTTGCGATGAAATCGCATCGGTGTCCTTTAGAAAAGCCGGCAATTCATCCCCGGCTATACTGTAAAATCACACTGACAGCTTTAATAAAGAATAGAAAGAATAGATATACACACATAGAATACATATATATATATATATATATATATATGTAATTGTGACATGTATATATACATATATTTATAGTTCCTAGACTTCTACATACTGTAATAGCCGCAAATTCAATTGCCGGCTTTTGTGAAATCACAGAAGCCGACATGAAATGATACATTGTTTCCACACAGTTAACCATGCCATTTCCTGTATTTTGATATTTGTTTAGAACTTACAATTACATGAGTGTATTTGTGCTAAATTTCAGACATGTAGGGGTTAATTAAAGGTGTAAATTCGTTGACAAAAAAATACGTGGGCTCCCGCTGTATTTTCTCCACCAGACAGACAAAGCCAGCGAGTGGGGGCAGATAACAACAGCCTAGGGAGGGTACATTTTTTTTGGCCCCCCTGGCTACTAACATCTGCCCCCAGACACCCCAGAAAGGGCAAATCTATAATTAGATTCGCCCTTCCTGGCACTTTGCCCGTCTATTCCCATTGCCCTGTAGCGGTGGCGAATGGGTTAATAATCTTACCTTAATGTCACCTTAGTATTGAAAGGTGACCTTAAGGCAGGTTAATAATTGAGAGCTGTCAATTAGACAACTATCAATTATTAATCCTATTGAAGTAAATTAAAAAAACACAGACACATTAATAAAAATTAATTTTAATGAAATAAAAACACATATTTTTGACCATCTTTTATTTTACACTTAATCCGTGCGAAGCCATTGATCTCCTAAAATAAAGAAAAAAAAATAAAACAACATTATTCTTACCTATTCCGCCGATCTGTCACGTCCCACGCTGTAATCCTTCACAAAGGGTTAACTAGCTTTGAGCCAAGCAGTGCAAGTAATCCTGCATGCTCAGCTCAAAGCTCCTGAATGAATAAGTTCCTCTCCTGGCGACAGGAGAGGATGTGTTTAATGAATGAAGCTTAATTGATTGTGTCCACTTTCCCTTTAGGTCAGGTCACTAAAGTTAAATTGCCAATAAATCAATTAAGCTCCATTCATGAATCACTTCCTCTACTTTCTGTGGTAGAGGAACTTATTCATTCAGGGGGTTACAGCTAGGAGACAGAATTATCTCTCTGCTAACTGTAACCTGTTAACCCTTTCTGATGGATTACAGCGTGGGACCTGACTGTACATCGGATTGGTAAGTATGATTTTGCTTTTTTATTTTATTTTTATTACAGGAAATGGTTTTAGCAGGAAAATAAAATATTGTCAAAACTGTGTGATTATTTCATTAAAATTCTTTTTTATTAAACTGTGTGTATTTGATTTTTCTTTCATACAATAGGATTAATAATTGATAGTTGTCTAATTGACAGCTCTCAATTATTAACCTGCCTTAAGGTCACCTTTCAATACTAAGGTGACATTAAGGTGAGATTATTAACCCATTCGCCACCGCTACAGGGCAATGGGAATAGACGGACAAAGTGCCAGAAAGGGCGAATCTAATTATAGATTTGCCCTTTCTGGGGTGTCTGGGGGCAGATGTTAGTAGCCAGGGGGGGCACAAAAAAATGTACCCTCCCTAGGCTGTTATTATCTGCCCCCACTCGCTTGCTTTGTCTGTCTGGTGGAGAAAATACAGCGGGAGCCCACGCATTTTTTTTTTCAACGAATTTACACCTTTAATTAACCCCTACATGTCTGAAATTTTGCACAAATACACTCATGTAATTGTAAGTTCTAAACAAATATCAAAATACAGTAAATTACATGGTTAACTGTGTGGAAACAATGTATCATTTCATGTCGGCTTCTGTGATTTCACAAAAGCCGGCAATTGAATTAGCGGCTATAACAGTATGTAGAAGTCTAGGAACTATAAATATATGTATATATACATGTCACAATGACATGTGTGTATATATATATATATATATATATATATATATATATTGTGTGTTCTATGTGTATATATCTATTCTTTTTTTGTGATTGAAATACTATTCTTTTGGATCCATTATATGTCAGTTTTGCAAGCCTGCATGAAATTCTCGCAAGTCGGATGAAAATCGGATGTTACAAGGTACACACACATGCGACTAAATCGCATCTTTGAAGGAAAATCGGATGCCAGAAGGATGTGTGATGTTTGCATTTTGATCCGACAATCGACCGTCTAAAACGGACCGATTTTTTGTCGTTGTGTGTGACGCCGGCCTTACCATTGGTAAAATAACAAAAATTGGATCTGAAGTAAATATTTTATGAAAAAAGTTAAATGTTAATTTTTTTAAAACATTCCAAAAATTCCTGTGAAGCACCTGAAGGGTTAATAAACTTCTTGAATGTAGTTTTGAGTACCTTGAGGGGTGCAGTTTTTAGAATGTTGTCACTTTTGGGTATTTTCCATCATATAGACCCCTCAAAGTGACTTCAAATGTGATGTGGTCCCTAAAAAAAAATTATGGTGTTGTAAAAATGAGAAATCACTGGTCAAGTTTTAACCCTTATAACTTCCTAACAAAAAAAATTTTGTTCCAAAATTGTGCTGATGTAAAGTAGCCATGTGGGAAATGTTATTTAGTAACTATTTTGTGCGATATAACTCTCTGATTTAAGGGCATAAAAATTCAACGTTTGAAAATTGCAAAATTTTCAAACTTTTCGCCATATTTCCATTTTTTTCAGAAATAAACGCAAGTCATATCGAAGACATTTTACCACTAACATGAACTACAATATGTCACGAGAAAACAATCTCAGAATCGCGAAGATCCGTTGAAGCGTTCCAGAGTTATAACCTCATAAAGGGACAGTGGTCAGAATTGTAAAAATTGGCCTGGTCATTAAGGTGCAAACCACCCTCGGGAGTAAAGGGGTTAAAGGTATGGCTGAAAATGGCACTAAATTTGCACATCCTTGCCTGCTAAAATGTGGCATAATTAGATTTTCTGCCCTTGATGAACCAAACTAGACCAAATTCATGAACTCATGTGCTCATCCATTTCCTGCCAATCACGACTGCTCCCGGCTTTTCCAGGGCTGTGTGACATGAAGCAATCTTAGTATATGAATGTGCAGGTCCGGCCGGTGTTCTCTTTAGGCCTTTGTCATGTAGCGGAAACATGTAGCGGAGAGCAATCGCACTGCACTCGGATGTGAATCGGATGCTAGGCGTGAAAAATCGCATTGTACTCGCATGAAAAAAACTCATGATACTTGCTTTACATTCATACGACTTCGCAGGAACAAATTCGGACCGATTATAAAATCGCTAGTGTGACTCCAGTTCCCTTTTTAACCCCTTTGCTACATGCACCTTACTAGTACTGCACGTCACTTCTCTTCCTTTGATGTGGGCTCCGGCAGTGAGCCCACAACTTTCCTGGCACATGTCAGCTGTTTTGAACAACTGACATGTGCCTGAAACAGCCGTGGGTGTAATTGCGATCCACCCGCAGCTATTAACCTGTTAAATGCTGCTGTCAAACTCTGACAGCAGCATTTAACGTGTGCTTCCGCCCATCTGGCCGGAAATCCGCCCATCGGTGATCCCAGGTCACTGGTGGGTTGGTATGACAACCAGAGGTCTCCTGGAGACCTCTATGGTTGTCACTGCCGGCTTTCTGTGAGCGCCACCCGGTGGTCGGTACTCATAGCAAGTGAGTAATTCGGCTACATACAGGTGAATTGATCATCGCCTGTATGTAGCAGAGCTGATCGCGTTATGGCAGTTTCTAGTCTCCCATGTAGACTATTGAAGCATGCCAAAAGTAAAAATAAAAAAATATCAAAATGTTTAAAAATATAAAAAAATAAATAAAAATTTAAATCACCCCCTTTCGCCCCATTCAAAAAAAAATCAAACACATATTTGGCATCACCGCGTTCAGAATCGCTCGATCTATCAATAAAAATAAGGATTAACCTGATCGCTAAATAGCGTAGCGACAAAAAAAAGTAAAAACGTCAGAATTACAATTTTGGTCACCACGACATTGCATTAAAATGCAATAACGGACGATCAAAAGATCATATCTGCACCAAAATGGTATAATTAAAAGCGTCAGCTCGGCACGCAAAAAATATAAGCCCTCACCCAACCCGAGATCAGGAAAAATGGAGACACCACCGGTCTCGGAAAATGGCACAATTTTTATTTTTTTTAAACAAACTTTGTATTTTTTTCACCACTTAATTAAAAAAGAATAGAAAAAAGAACCTAGACATGTTTGGTGTCTATAAACTCGTAATGACCTGGAGAATCATAATGGCAGGTCAGTTTTAGCATTTGGTGAACATGGTAAAAAAAAAAAGTTGTGGAATTGCATTTTTTTTTCATTTTCACCGCACTTAGAATTTTTTTCCTGTTTTTGAGTACACAATACATGAAACTAATGTTGACTTTCAAAAGTACAACTTTTCCCTCAAATAACAAACCCTCACATGGCCATATTGACAGAGAAATAAAAAAGTTATGGCTCTGGGAAGAAGGGGAGTGGCAAACAAACGCAAAAACAAAAATGGGCTGCGGCGTGAAGGGGTTAAAGCAATGACTTGTGCTCTAGTAAGTTTTTATACATTTCATCACAATCCAGCTAACCCTATCCATGCAGTGACAGCTGGTATTGGAGGCTCTGCCATGGGTAACAGAACTAGTTTTTCTACATTAGAGCCGTTGCCATGTTCGGCTTTATGACCTCACAGAAGCGTTGTCCACGAGTCATGGAATGCTCAGCAAGAACGGTCAGTGCGAGGCAAGCAGAGGTAGAGAAGAGAGCTGAGCACTAACCCAGAGCGACTTGATTTACTTGTTTCTTTTATTTTATTTATTTTTTACTTTTTTTGGGAGTGTTTTTTACCATCTGCACACACTTGTGTGTGTGGAGGGGAAGGCAGCCTAATGGCTGCACCCGTAGCTGGAGGGAAGATCCAACTACGGAGACGTCTCCCACATGCCAGGACATCCCCATACAGCCAGAGGCGTAGACACCACCAAAGGCAAACTGGCTTCTCTGGGTGTTTGATGGCAGCACTTTATTCTGTCGTGTCATTTATTAAATGCCTGTTCCAAACACCGGAACAGGAAACGGGCCGATATTTGAATAGTCCACCACCAACTGATACTGGCCGATATTCGGAAAGTCCACCACCAAATCCTCCACCAAACGAAACAGGCCAAAATGTGAAAAATCCACCACCGTCTCCTCCACCAACTAAAACAATGCACCAGTTTGAAAGACTGAAGTTGTTTCTGCAATCTAAAGGATACAGCATGGAAGGACAAGAACCGGAGCCATTGGTTATGATGAAACACCCGAAACTCCCCAACGATGATGAGGTGCAGACATTAGCAAAGTCGTTCAAGATCCTGTTTTCTGGCAGGTACGACCCAACTTCCTCTCAAACACCTGAAGTCCCACTGCGTATTAAGGTGACTGCTAAAGAAGCCTACAGACCTATGCCGTACATGCCAGTCAGCTATGCTGCTAGAAAGAACATGCAAGCAATGCTGATGAGCCCACATGGAGTACGCCGGACCTACATGAGAGATGAGGGCATCATTTCTGGTGCTTGGAAGATTACTCTCCCTAGGAGAGAATACCGCGGCACTGATTTAGCCGGAGGAAAATATAGTGGTGAGTGGCTTGCAGCATGCCCATAACATCTTGTGCGCAGCTGCTTCTCAGACAGATTTTCTGGTTTTGACTACGGCTTGTTCAATGGATCACGTTTTGGACTGCCGCCTGCCCTGACCTCTGCTTCTTTCCGACTGTTGTCTTTTAACCATAAACTTTTTATTAAAATTTTAAATAAACTCCTATTTAACAACCATTTAGCTTCCATTCATTGTTACAGAAGGTTCCTCAAAACATTAATCGGGTAAATATAATAACAATTTAACATAGCTAAATATGATAGGGAAAAGGGAAGGGGTGATGACAACAAATGACTATACCCGTATATTCCCATTAATAGCTCTATTACATCTCTGTGACCACAGTGTTTAGTCTGAATGATCGCCAGCTGTCCCATTTCCTGAGATATGATGTTATATTATTGGTGGATGAAGCAATTATCTTCTCTGATAAACAATTGTCATTCACCAATGCCATGATTTCAATTAATGACGAACATTTGGGATTTTTCCAATATCCTGCGATTTTAATTTTAGTAGCTATGAGGATGTGTGCAATCACTGTCCTGAACTCGTACGGGATTAAATCCAGGTCACTGGCCAGAAGCGCCTGCTCTTTCCCAGTTTTCATTGGGATACCACTAATTTGAGACACTAGATGGGAGATTGCATCCCAGAGCGGCTCCACTTTATGGCACTTCCATCTGGCGTGTAACATATCTGCGTTAGCTTCTCCGCACCTCCAGCATGGAGGTTGTGTGAACAGATGCTTTGAGGGTCATGATGTTAAAGAAAATTATGTATGGGCGAAATGAGGATAGTTAGATAAGTGAGGTGAGGCTATAGGCTAGTCTAAAGAAATGTGTTTTTAGTCCATATTTGAAACTGTGGTTATTGGGAATTAATTGAATTGTACTGGGTAGTGCATTTCAAAGAATTGGAGCAGCACACGAGTGGTCTTGAAGACGGGAGTGGGAGGTTCCGATTATTGAGGATTTTAGTTTTACATCATTAGCGGAAAGGAGGGCACGGGTGGGGTGGTAGACTGAGACGAGGGAGAAAACGTAGCATGGTGTTGAACCGTGGAGCGCTTTGTGGGTAAGAGTAATAAGTTTATATTGAACTCTGTGTCGGATGGGCAACCAGTGCAATGACTGGCACAGGGTAGAGGCGTCAGTGTAGCGGTTGGACAGGAATATGATCTTGGCTGCTGCATTCAATATAGATTGGAGAGGGAGAGTTTGGTAAGAGGGAGACCGATTTGTAGAGAGTTGCAATAATCCAGACAAGAATGGATAAGAGCTACAGTAAGGGCCCTCGTCTCACATAGCAAATCACCAGCGATCTCGACAACGATATGAACTTGTCAGGATCGCTGCTGAGTCAGTAGTATAGGAACTGTATTACTCATCAAACTCAAATCTGACAGGTCGACACGCCCCCTATCATTTAATCCGTCTCCCTGGGATTTGATCTGGCTGGACTTTGATCAGTCTGGGAAATCTGGGCTGGTGGATCTGTGAGTTTCAATCAAAGTGATTAGTCTGTGGAGTTTTAGCGAATTAAAGAGCGAATCTTGATTTTATTCTTTTTTGTGGGTAGATGCTTTTAAGGACCCAGTAAATGTAAAGCTATTTTCTAGCAGAGTCTGTAGTACAGACTCCAGTATATAAGAATTTTTAGTGAAATACAGACTCTTAGTGAAATACAGACACCAGTATAAAAGGCTTGTTTTATATGTGTGTAAAAACAGTAAATGTATTTTGTAGATGTATCTTTTAGCAGGACTGACACATGGGGACATCTCAGCTACAGGGTTTGTTAAAGATGGCTTACTTATTAGCAGCAGTGTTGACATGAAGTGTCATGGTTGTATTGTGTATAGAGGTTTGTACAGAGATCACTCTATTGTGAATCTTGATTTATAAGGCTCTTTTAAGGCCAGGAGTAAACATAGTGATTGTTTCATGTGAGAATACAGGCATAGGATGGTCGCTTTTTCAAGAAAACTGTCCCTACAGTTCATCCCTATAGTGTAGTTTAATGTATGGGAGTGTGCAAGTCATATCTGTGTACTGCTAGTCTGTAATTAAAATAAAACTATTTCACAAACTTTTTAACATACCTGTGTTTCGCACCATTATGCCATACCAGAAGCACACATCCCTATAGTGTACTTTAATGTATGGGAGTGTGCAAGTCATATCTGTGTACTGCTAGTCTGTAATTAAAATAAAACTATTTCACAAACTTTTTAACATACCTGTGTTTCGCACCATTATGCCATACCAGAAGCACACATCCCTATAGTGTACTTTAATGTATGGGAGTGTGCAAGTCATATCTGTGTACTGCTAGTCTGTAATTAAAATAAAACTATTTCACAAACTTTTTAACATACCTGTGTTTCGGACCATTATGCCATACCAGAAGCACACGGTGCCTTGTACTCTAGTCCATAATATTCGATTTTGAGCACATTATAGCTTAGCAGCCTATGTACAGACTAAAGATAGGGTACGTATCTTTTTAGCAGGAGTGCAGCAGTGATATGTTTCTGAGTCTCATGGAGTTTATTCTACAGTATTATCCAGGATATAGGAACATAGTGAATAAAAACAGGCTACGTATCTTTTTAGCAGGAGTGCAGCAGTGTTATGATTGGAGTTTATTCTATAGTATTATTCAGGAGTTTATTTGTGGGGAAATGTATATGGCCAATTGTGCATATGGGATTTTATATTCTAGTTTATATTGTGTCATTATGACTCTCATCTTATAGTTTTATTCAGAGTTTATATATATTTATTTGCTAGTGAGTGTCTGTTTCTGCAGTGATTACGGGTCATATTATGTATAAGTGGTATGAGACTTTTTCTGTGTGAGGTTTCAGTAGAATAGCCTGGGATGAGCAGCGTTCTTGCAGCACAGGCCTATTTTTAAAGATGCTATGCCATGCTTGTGAACCGCTGAATCATTTTTAAACATTTCACGCCACTCATGCACCCACAGCACACTTATGGTGTACCCGCACCGCTGCAGCTAGTGCTTTTTAGCTAAAAAGGCGTGATATAACTGCCCGCAGGTGATGTTTGTGCCCTTATTTGCATCATTTTTATTATAACCCGACGGGGATCCGTGGAAAAACAACCCTGAAATTCAAAAACTAAGTGCTGTCCGTTAACATTTATGACGCTCAACTTATAGTTTTATTCAGAGTTTATATATTCATTTGCTAGAAGTCTTATGAAATAGCCTGCCACTGTATCTACACTTATCTCAGCAATTCATTGTATACTAAGAAGAATCTTGGCATGGTTTGTTAGAGATAGGTAACTTATTACCAAGGGGTGTGTACAAGGCTTGGGTTGTGTTAGAAGTCTAAATATTTTTCTATCTACTGGCTAACATGGTACAAAGATATACATCTTTACTGCACCATAGAGATGTAGTGCAACAGTGTTGACATGCCCTGGTATTCCCTGTAAGTACAAATGCGTGAAGGTCGCTGGTAATTAGATACGGTAATTCAGTTGCTAGAAATTACACACAGTAAATAGTCTTGCATTGTGTATAGCCAGTGGGTGGCCTTTTAAGACCAACACTATATGGATGTAAAGGTAATTTATCTATGTGTGTGTTTCACATTTTATAAGGGTCTTTTATGATCAGCAGTAATTTATCTGTGTGTGTTTCACACAGGACAAGTTCTGTGATCCGTCTATTGTGTGGGAAAAGTCAACGCGAGCTCACATTATGAGATGGTCATATTATGTACATGCAGATATTACAATATTACAGAATGCTTTATTCCTATTTTAAAAAAGCAATGATAGGGTATTGTAAAACATGATTACAAGATTTTATTGTAATAAATAAACACAGCTCAAAGACATTTCAAGCATTGAATTAATTGTGACAGCAAAATGGCCATACAGGCATTTGTGAGCTCTGCAATTCATTGTATACTAAGAAGAATCTTGGCAGGGATTGTTAGAGATAGCTAACTTATTAACAGGTGACCCTCACTGCTACTTTTCCTCTTGTCTAACATCACAATACAACCAGGTGGTTCTTCAAAACTATTTGTAAGTCTTCCGGCACAAAGCACATGTGAACAGTTGATGGTAATATTTTGGCACATGACAAATGTTTCTGACTCTCAGTTGCTAATACTGATAGACATATTGTGAAGTGACATATAGGGTCCATGTGAGACACCATATTTTTCAACATTTTTGCTCCTTCACAGATTTATTTTGCATTATATTTTTTTATTTTGCTTAAGGATCATGTACAGAGGCGTTTTTATGGTTTAATACTGATAGACATATTGTGAACCGCCATATAGGGTCCATGTGAGACACCATATTTTTCAAATATTAGTTGTGCGTTCGCTACCACTGTCAACCATAGCAGCTCTCATGATGCTAGTTATTCTGATCAGCTTATTATATCAACCATGAAGCCTCTTTTAACCCCTTCACAATAATGTACAGAGGAGTTTTTACAGTTTAATACTGATAGACATATTGTGAACTGACATATAGGGTCAATGTGAGACACCATATTTTTCAACATTTCTGCTCATTCACAGAATTATTTTGCATTATATATTTTTTTTATTTTGCTTAAGGATCATGTACAGAGGAGTTTTTATGGTTCAATACTGATAGACATATTGGCCCGGGCATGCCTGCACAAGTCCTGGTCACGGGACAGCCGTGGAAAAAACAATAGTGAAATTCAAAAACTATGTGCTGGCCGTTAACACGCATAGTCATCTAGAAAATATTGAGCGAGTTGCTTCACAAACCCTCTCAAGGCATGTTGAATGTTAACGTTCCCGCTATGAGCTACACACATGACCAATTGTATAGCCTGGGCTGCGTAGCGTTCTTGTTGCACAGGGCTATTTTTAAAGATGCTATGCCCCTCAGATATAAAAAACCGGCATGTTGGGACGTGTCCCGGCCTATTTTGGCACATGCCCACTCCTATGCATCGATATTGAGCATCGTTCAACAAAAATCAGGTACATAGTTTTTACCATAGCTTTGTTTCTGACTCTCATGCCATGCCAGAAAGGCCTATTTTGGCACAGGCCCGCACCTATGCAACGATTTTGACCAGCATTCAACAAAAAATCGGGTACAAATTTTTTAACATACCAGTGTTTCGGACCCTCAGACCGTGCCAGAAGCACTCTGTGCCATGTACTCTAACTTATAATATTCGATTTTGATCAGCATTCAACAAAAAATTGGCTGCTAACTTTTTAGCATACCTGTGTTTCTGTAGCGGATACACGGACCCCTACAGTGCATCCCTATAGTGTAGTTTAATGTAGGGGGCAAACAGATTATCGCTGGTGCTTGGAAATACCATATTTCATAGATGGTGGTGATCCGCTGAATCATTTTTAAACATTTCACGCCACTCATGCACCCACAGCACACTTATGGTGTACCCGCACCGCTGCAGCTAGCGCTTTTTAGTTAAAAAGGCCCTTATTTGCATCATTTTCATTATAGTACGACTGGTACATACCCACTCCTATGCAGCGATATTGAGTACCGTTCAACAAAAATCAGGTACAAACTTTTTAACCCCTTCATGACCCAGCCTATTTTGACCTTAAAGACCTTGCCATTTTTTTGCAATTCTGACCAGTGTCCCTTTATGAGGTAATAATTCAGGAACGCTTCAACGGATCCTAGAGATTCTGAGATTGTTTTTTCGTGACATATTGGGCTTCATGTTAGTGGTAAATTTAGGTCGATAATTTTTGCATTTATTTGTGAAAAAATGGAAATTTGGCGAAAATTTTGAAAATTTTGTAATTTTCAAATTTTTAATTTTTATTCTGTTAACCCAGAGAGTTATGTGACACAAAATAGTTAATAAATAACATTTCCCACATGTCTACTTTACATCAGCACAATTTTGGGAACAACATTTTTTTTTGTTAGGAAGTTATAAGGGTTAAAAGTTGACCAGCGATTTCTCATTTTTACAGCAAAATTTACAAAACCATTTTTTTTAGGGACCACCTCACATTTGAAGTCACTTTGAGGGGTCTATATGGCAGAAAATACCCAAAAGTGACACCATTTAAAAACTGCACCCCTCAAGCTACTCAAAACTACATTCAAGAAGATTATTAACCCTTCAGGTGCTTCACAGGAACTAAAGCAACGTGGAAGGAAAAAATGGACATTTTAATTTTTCCAACAAAATTTTTCTTTTAGCATCAATTTTTTCATTTTTGCATGGGCATCAGGATAAAATGGACCCTAAAATTTGTTGGGCAATTTCTCCTGAGTATACAGATACCTCATATGTGGTCATAAACCACTGTTTGGGCGCACGGCAGGGCTCAGAAGGGAAGGAGCGCCATTTGACTTTTTGAATGGAAAATATGCTGGAATATTTAGCGGTTGCCATGTCGCATTTGGAGAGTCCCTGTGTGCCTAAACATTGGAGCTCCCCCACAAGTGACCCCATTTTGGAAACTAGACGCCGTAAGGAACTTATCTAGATGCAGAGTGAGCACTTTGAACCCCCAGGTGCTTCACAAATTAATCCGTAAAAAAAAGAAAGTACTTTTTTTTCACAAAAATTTTCTTTTAGCCTCAGTTTTTTCATTTTCACATGGGCAACAGGATAAAATGGATCCTAAAATTTGTTGGGCAATTTCTCCTGAGTACACAGATACCTCATATGTGGGGGGAACCACTGTTTGGGCGCACGGCAGGGCTCAGAATGGAAGGAGCGCCATTTGACTTTTTGAATGGAAAATATGCTGGAATATTTAGCGGTTGCCATGTCGCATTTGGAGAGTCCCTGTGTGCCTAAACATTGGAGCTCCCCCACAAGTGACCCCATTTTGGAAACTAGACCCCCCAAAGAACTTATCTAGATGCAGAGTGAGCACTTTAAGGTGCTTCACAAATTGATCCGTAAAAAAAAGAAAGTACTTTTTTTTTCACAAAAATTTTCTTTTAGCCTCAGTTTTTTTCGTTTTCACATGGGCAACAGTATAAATTGGATCCTAAAATTTGTTGGGCAATTTCTCCTGAGTACACAGATACCTCATATGTGGTCATAAACCACTGTTTGGGCACACGGCAGGGCTTGGAAGGGATGTAGTGACGCTTTGAAATGCCGACTTGATGGAATGGTCTGCGGGCGGGCAGAGCCCCTGATGTGCCTAAACAGTAGAAACCCCCCACAAGTGACCACATTTTGTAAACTAGACCCCTCAAGGAACTTAACTAGATGTGTGGTGAGCACCTTGAACCCCCATGTGCTTCACAGAAGTTTGTAATGCAGAGCCGTGAAAATAAAAAATCATTTTTTTCCTCAAAAACTGATTTTTTTAACCCGCAATTTTTTATTTTCACAAGGGTAACAGGAGAAATTGGACCACAAAAGTTGTTGTACAGTTTGTCCTGAGTACACTGGTACCCCATATGTGGGGGGGAACCACTGTTTTGGCGCATGGGAGAGCACAGAAGGGAAGGAGCGCCATTTTGGAATGCAGACTTGATGGAATGTTCTGTGGGCGTCATGTTGCCTTTGCAGAGCCCCTGATGTGCCTAAACAGTAGAAACCCCCCACAAGTGACCCCATTTTGGAAACCAGACCCCCCAAGGAGCTTATCTAGATGTGTAGTGAGCACTTTGAACCCCCAAGGGCTACACAGAAGTTTATAACGCCGGGCCATGAAAATAAAAAAATCATATTTTTTCCAGAAACATGATCTTTTAGTCCCCAATTTTTTTATTTTCCCAAGGGTAACAGGAGAAATTAGACCTCAAAAGTTGTTGTCCAATTTGTCCTGAGTACGCTGATATCCCATATGTGGGAGAAAACTACTGTATGGGCACACTTCGGGGCTCGGAAGGGAAGTAGTGACGTTTTGAATTGCCGACTTGATGGAATGGTCTGCGGGCGTCATGTTAGGTTTGCAGAGTCCCTGATGTGCCTAAACAGTATAAACTCCCCACAAGTGACCCCAAGTGAACCCTAATTCCAACCCTAACCCTAATTCCAACCCTAACCCTAGTTCTAACCCTTACCCTAGTTCTAACCCTTACCCTAGTTCTAACCCTAACCCTAGTTCTAACCCTAAGGCTGAGTTCATATTGCGTTTTACCAGCCCGTTCAACACGTAGCGTTGACGGGCTGGTAACGGTATAGCATAACGCGATCGCGTTATGCTATACCCGCTAGTGCAGAGGAATCAGCGATGATTCATCTGTGCTAGCGGTGATGGAGCCCAGACGCTGCAGCCTGCGTCCAAGGCTCCGTCACTGAATGACGACACGTCGCGAACGCATGCCGCTTCATGGCATGCGTTGCGATGCGCACACAAATGGGGTGAATGGCAGCGTTAACGGACTGCGTTACACCGCGTTATACCGCGGTGAAACGCAGTCCATCTAACGGACTGCCATAATGCAATATGAACCCAGCCTGACCCTAAGGCCCCGTGCACACGTTGCGGATTCACTTGCGGATTTTTCTAAAATCCGCAGGTAAAACGACCTGCCTTTTACCTGCGTATTTAGCGCGGATTTGCTGCGGTTTTTCTCTGCGGTTTTACACCTATAATGGAATAGGTGTAATATCGCTGCGGAATCCGCACAAAGAATTGACATGCTGCGGATTTAAAACCGCAGCAAATCCGCGCTGAAAAATCTGCAGCATGTGCACAGCGTTTTTTTTTACCATTTATTTGCATTGTACTGTACATGGTTTCTGGATCTGCTGTGGATCCGCAGCGCCAAATCCGCTGCGGATCCGCAGCAAAATCCGCTGCTGATCCGCAGCAAAATCCGCTGCGGATTAGCAGCGAAATCCGCTGCGGATCAGCAGCGAAATCAGCTGCGGATCAGCAGCGAAATCAGCTGCGGATTAGCAGCGAAATCCGCTGCGGATCAGCATCGAAATCAGCTGCGGATCAGCAGTGAAATCAGCTGCGGATCAGCAGCGAAATCCGCTGCTGATCCGCAGCTGATTTCGCTGCTGATCCGCAGCTGATTTCGCTGCTGATTTCGCTGCTGATCCGCAGCGAAATCACCAGCGGATCAGCAGCGAAATCAGCTGAGGATCAGCAGCGAAATCAGCTGCGGATCAGCAGCGAAATCCGCTGCGGATCAGCAGCGAAATCCGCTGCGGATCAGCAGCGAAATCCGCTGCGGATCAGCAGCGAAATCCGCTGCGGATCAGCAGCGAAATCAGCTGCGGATCAGCAGAGAAATCAGCTGCGGATCCGCAGAGAAATCAGCTGCGGATCCGCAGCAAAATCCGCAACGTGTGCACAGGGCCTAATAGGAAAAAAAAAAAAATTCTTTATTATTTTTCCCTACCTATGACAGGGGGGGTTCACTTACTTTTTTTTATTTTGATCACTGTGACAGTTTATCACAGTGATCAAAATAAATTTTTTGACTAGGCAGGGCTCACTGCGCATGCGCCGGCCGGCGGGCGCACTGCGCATGCGCCCGCCATTTTCCAAGATGGCGGCGCCCATGAAGAGGCCCGGGCGGACGCCGGGACCGATCCAGGGACATCGGTGGATCGGGAGAGGTGAGTAGGGTGGTCGGAAGGTTAGGGGGGGGATCGGAAGGTGGGGGCACCGGAGCAAAGGAGGAGGGGAGCTGTTAGTGATGGCGGTGACCGATCGCTGCCATCTTTCGGTGGCGGCGGCCGATCGCCGCCGTGAATCCGTGTGGGGGGTCAGGGCTCGGTGTCCAGCCATGGCAGATGCTATTGCAGCATCGGCCATGGCTGGATTGTAATATTTCACCAATTATATTTGTGAAATATTACAGATTGCTCTGATTGGCTGTTTCACTTTTAACAGCCAATCAGAGCGATCGTGGCCACGGGGGGGTTAAGCCAACTCCCCTGTGGTGAAGCACAAAGGGTCCTGTGCCGGCGGGTCGGGTGATCTTTCAGTGACCCCGGTCACCCGACCCGCAGGGACGCGATCCTTTCATGACGCCACATAGGCGTCATGGGTCGGATTGGCACTGATTTTCATGACGCCTATGTGGCGTCATGGGTCAGGAAGGGGTTAACATACCTGTGTTTCGGGCGCTCATGCCATACCAGAAGCACTCTGTGCCATGTACCATAGCCCATAATAATCGATTTTGATCAGTATTCAACAAAAAATTGGCTGCAAACTTTTTAGTATACCTCTGTTTCTGACTCCCATGTCGTACCAGAAAGACCTATTTTGGCACAGGCCTACACCTATGCAACGGTTTTAACATACCTGTGTTTCGGACCATCATGTCATAGCAGAAGCACCCTGTGCCATGTACTCTAGACCATAATATTCGTTTTTGATCACCATTCAACAAAACATTGAGGCATGTTGATACGTGTCCCGGCCTATTTTGGAACATGACAAATGTTTCTGACTCTCATGTCATACCAGAAGCACCCTGTGCCATGTACTCTAGACCATAATATTTCACAGCGGGTATTGGACCTACATAGCTTTGTTTTCTCAGCTATTAAAAAAAGTGTGGAAAACTGAAAATCCCGCGGTCTGTGGTAATTTAGTGAGAACCATATAGACAAATCGGGTATCGTCATGTGTAGCCCTGGTGTTAGGCACACGCAGTACCCTGGAGAGTGTGTGGCGAGACAGCAGTTTAATGCTCAATATCCATTCACTCAACATACACTAGACACACCCTTAGGGTAGTGTAGTCACTTTTGAGGGAGTGGTCAGTCAGTCAGTGTCCTGTCTTCGGACAGATCAGACGTGTCCAGTCTGGTTCTAGAGTCAGTGCCTGGACTTCAGAGAGGAAGGTCTAGCCTGGACTGAGGAGAAGGAGAGATTCAGTCTGAGCCTGTTTATCAGTTTCAGAAAGTGGAGGCTAGTACAGGTGGTCTAATTCACCTCAGCCTAGTCAGAGCTGTACCTCACCTGAATACATTGAAAGAAAGAAGAAGCTTAGTGCAGAAAGACTTCAGTCACCTGTCTAAAGGACAGTGAAAGGTTCAGAGACGTGCTCCTGCCTATTGATAACTGAGAATCTGTAACTGACTTCGTAGGAAGTGAATGAAGGAAGTGACTACCCGACTTTATGCAAGTGTGAGTGCTTATGCTACCAGCGAGGACAAGGCGAAAGGCACAGTGGAAAGTTTATTGGAAAGGTGCGTTTGGATTGAAGAAGTCCTGCACATTGCAACCGGTCACTGGGGACCGAAGGATCACTATTAGCTTCAAGCATAGTGGTAAGAAAACCAGGGATTTACCGGACCTTAGGTCGCGGCAAACAGCCCCATATAGTCAGTACGTAACTGGGGTCAGGGGGAGTGAAGACTTTGAGTCAGTGCACGACAAGATAAGAATTCAGCTCTCTCACAGGAAGGCTCCTACCACAAAACTGACTGGGCGGTACAGCTATAGAATAGCTGGAGTTATTGAGGGAACTACGCTTCAGGCTGGTTGTACTCATTGTGTTGAAAGTAAAGGAGGCCCCTAACTTGTCCAGCTGCTGTCTCAAAATACACTCTCCTTGGATCAGCCTCCCTGGGACCTGCCTGAACATCTTACAAGTAAAGGTATGGAAAGACGCTGACCGTGTGAGACTGTGTTATTTATCTGCACCCGACTTCACTAACTTCATAGACTTTGAGGGACCAGTCCCACCTGTAGGGGACCTGACATCTAGCTGCATCACCATCCCCTCAGAGATCTACAGCAGCGCTGGTATAAATTACCAGAAGACTACAGGTGGCGTCACGAACTGTATATAAATATATCCCCTGTAAATATTCCCCCAACATACGCCAGACCGCCCGGGCCACAGACCGAGCCACAGCTACCTGTGACAATCCCCATAGACTTCTACGGGCTCGGCTCTGAGTACCCCATTGCCCTGGTAATCCACAATTGTGGTGGCGGGTCGACACAGTCACACACGAGACCACGACACCTCGGGCTATCACATTTACCACTAGTTTTCAAAAACCACTGCCTTAACAATAAAGTAAGAATCGTGGTGACATGCATTGCGGTCTATAAATGTATAGTCTGAAAATTTACCGCTGGTAAAGAACAGTAAAAAGTCGTGCGTACAACTATCAGCCCCAAAACTCTCACCACTATCACAAACACTATTACCTACAGAGGCGCCCCGCGAGAATTTCTGGATGTGCGTGTCAAGATGATCGATGCTTTGACCGATTGTTTGCTCGTGAATGCTGACATTTCCAGGATCATCATAGTTGTGTAATTTAGTTCTCACTAAATTACCACAGACCGCGGGATTTTCAGTTTTCCACACTTTTTTTAATAGCTGAGAAAACAAAGCTATGTAGGTCCAATACCCGATGTGAAATATTATGGTCTAGAGTACATGGCACAGTGTTATGTTACGGTAGCTGAGGAGTGCAGGTAAAAAAGGAAATACACCAGAGCAGTTGGAATCTATGAGATTGCAGTACCCTGACTAACCACCGCAACTAGAGGCAGCCGTGGAGCGTTCCTACGTTGGTCCTAGACGCCTCGTCACAGCCTGAGAAACTAACTACACCTAAAGATAGAAATAGGAAAGCTATCTGCCCCGGAGCAGAACCCCAAAGATAATAGAAAGCCCCCAAACATGTAATGGCGGTTAGACAAGAGGAAATACCGACACAGAAAGAAAACAGCACGAGCAAACGCCGGGGCCCAAACTATCCAAACAGAAAAGGACAGGAAGGGTACTCACTGCAATCTCAGAAAACCCTGAAAAAACACCAACTCTACTAATTTCAAAATCACCTGAGATCACACGACCTCTACCACCTAAATTAGTTCTCTGGTGTAACAAAAACAAAACAGCAGCCACTGAAAAAAAACTGGAAAAAGCAAAAGTACAAAACACAGTGGCTGGACTAAACTGAGAGGGCAAAAGCCCCCGGAGGGGACCCTGAAGGTCCCCACAGAAGTGCAGGACAAAATGCAAAAATATAGCAAAAACACAAAATAAGAAATTGTCTTATCTGATAGCAGGAGATGCAGACACGACACAGCAGGCTACAAGGGAAACTGGAAAGAAGGATTCAGACCAGAACAATTGATCACCGGCAACCCTGATGGGAAAATGACTCCCTTACATAAGACCAATCAGTAACACCTGATTCCCAGTCCTCACAATCCTCACTAGTACCGCTTGTAACCACCAGAGGGAGCCTCTGCTCAGAACTCATCTCAAACCTATTCACAACAGTACCCCCCCCTTGAGGAGGGGTCACCGAACCCTCATTTGAGCAACCAGGTCGGTCAGGATGAGTTCTATGATACGCACGGATAAGTCTCCTAGCATGGATGTCCGAAGCAAACACCCAAGAATTGTCTTCCTGACCATAACCTCTCCATTTAACCAAATACTGGAGTCTTCGTCTAGAAAAACGAGAATCCAATATTTTCTCAACCACATACTCCAGATTGCCCTCAACCAAAACAGGGTCAGGAGGCACAGCAGCAGGAACCACTGGCTCAACAAACCTCTTCAACAAGGACTTGTGGAACACGTTATGGATCTTAAATGTCCCTGGAAGAAGCAAACGAAAAGAAACAGGATTAATAATCTCCATGATCTTATAAGGTCCAATGAACCTAGGCTTAAATTTAGGAGATGCTACTCTCATAGGAATATTCTTTGAGGACAACCAGACCAAGTCCCCCACTTTAAACCGAGGACCATCAGTCCTATGCCGGTTAGCAAACCGCTGGGCCTTCTCCTGAGAGAGGGACAACCTCTCCACTACCTGGTCCCAAATCTGCTGCATACGCTCAACAACAGAGTCAACACCTGGACAGACAGAAGCCTCCGTCTGTCCTGAAGAAAATCGAGGGTGAAACCCAGAATTACAGAAAAACGGAGACATCAAAGTGGCAGAGCTAGCCCTATTATTAAGAGCAAACTCAGCCAAAGGCAAAAAAGAGACCCAGTCATCCTGATCAGCAGACACAAAGCATCTTAGATAAGTCTCCAATGTCTGGTTTGTTCTCTCAGTTTGACCATTGGTCTGAGGATGAAATGCCGAGGAGAAAGACAATTGAACACCCAGTTTAGAACAAAAAGTCCTCCAAAATCTGGAAACAAACTGGACTCCTCTGTCAGACACAATGTTCTCAGGAATGCCGTGTAAACGAACCACGTGCTGAAGGAACAACGGCACCAATTCAGAGGAGGAAGGCAACTTAGGTAATGGCACAAGATGTATCATCTTGGAAAACCTATCACAAATTACCCAGATGGTGGTCATTCTCTGAGAAACAGGAAGATCGGAAATGAAATCCATAGAGATATGGGTCCATGGTCTCTTGGGCACAGGCAATGGCATCAACAAACCACTAGAGCGAGAGCAAGGCTTGGAGCGAGAGCAAGTCCCGCAGGACTGCACAAATTCCCTGACATCGCAAGACAAGGTAGGCCACCAAAAGGACCGACTAACCAAGTCTCTGGTACCAAAAATTCCGGGATGCCCAGCCAATGCGGAACAATGAATCTCAGACATCACACTCTTTTTCCATTGGTCCGGGACAAACAATTTTCCAACAGGGCAGCGCTCGGGCCTATCCTCCTGACACCCTTCCAGAGCAAGTCTCAAATTGGGCGAGATGGCGGAAAGAACTACACCCTCCTTCAAAATAACAGAGGGATCAGATAGCTCAGGAGAGTCCGCAAGGAAACTCCTCGAGAGGGCATCCGCCTTAACATTCTTAGTGCCAGGAAGAAAGGAAACCACAAAATTAAAACGTGTGAAAAACAAGGCCCACCTGGCCTGTCTAGGATTGAGTCGTTTGGCAGATTCCAGATAGACCAGATTCTTATGGTCCGTAAGGACCACCACCTGATGTTTGGCTCCCTCCAGCCAATGTCTCCACTCTTCAAAAGCCCACTTCATGGCCAATAACTCCCGATTACCCACGTCATAATTACGTTCAGTAGGAGAAAATTTTCGAGAGAAAAAGGCACAAGGGTTACTTTTAGAGGTCTCTGGATCTTTTTGGGACAAAACGGCACCTGCCCCAATTTCAGAGGCATCAACCTCCACCTGAAATGGCAGAGAAACATCAGGCTGCCGTAGAACAGGAGCAGAAGTGAATCTCTGCTTAAGTTCCTGAAACGCAGAGACTGCCTCAGGAGGCCAATTCACCACATCAGAACCCTTTCTGGTCAAATCAGTTAATGGTTTAACAATAACCGAGAAATTACCAATAAATTTACGATAAAAATTGGCAAAACCCAAAAATCTCTGAAGAGCCTTTAATGAAGTAGGTTGGACCCAATCACAGATGGCCTGAACCTTGACCGGGTCCATTTCAATAACAGATGGGGACAAAATGAATCCCAGAAATGAGATCTTCTGTACGCCAAAAAGACACTTTGATCCCTTCACATACAGAGCATTCTCTCTCAAAATCTGGAATACAGTTCGAACATGTTTCACATGAGAGTCCCAGTCATTAGAAAAAATCAAGATATCATCCAAATAAACAATCAGAAACTTGTCCACAAAATCCCTGAAAATGTCATTCATGAAGGACTGGAAGACGGAAGGAGCATTAGTGAGCCCAAAGGGCATCACTAGGTACTCAAAATGCCCTTCAGGGGTGTTAAATGCCGTCTTCCATTCATCCCCGTGCTTAATGCGAATAAGGTTATACGCCCCCCTGAGGTCAAGCTTGGTAAACCAAGTAGCGTTTTTCACCCTGGAAAACAGGTCAGAAATCAAGGGTAACGGGTATTGATATTTCACAGTAATATTGTTCAAAAGACGATAATCAATACACGCCCTTAATGAACCATCTTTTTTGGCCACAAAGAAAAAACCGGCACCTAAGGGTGAAGAGGATGGTCTGATATGACCCTTCTCCAATGATTCCTTGATATAAGACCGCATAGCGTCATGTTCAGGTACAGACAAGTTAAAAAGGTGACCTTTAGGGAATTTACTACCTGGCACTAATTCAATAGCGCAGTCATAGCTCCTATGGGGAGGTAAGGATGCAGATTTACTTTCGCTAAACACATCAGAAAAATCAAACAAAAAGTCAGGAACATCCTCAGCCTGGGGGAGGCAGAAAAAACAGGAGTGTTGGTATTAACACATTGGCAGCCCCAACTGGTTACAGACACAGATTTCCAATCCAAAACAGGATTATGAGACTGTAACCAAGGGAAACCCAGCACTATAATGTCATGCAGATTATATAGAACCAAAAATTTGCAGCACTCCTGGTGATCAGGTTCAACCCTCATTATCACCTGAGTAGAAAACTGGGGTTTATTCTCAGCCAAAGGGGTAGAATCGATCCCCAGTAAAGGAATAGACTTCTGTAGGGGTATCAAGGGAAACCCACAACGTTTAGCAAAATCATAATCCATCAGGTTAATAGCTGCTCCAGAATCAACGAAAGCCTGAGCAGAAAATGAGGACAGAGAGCATATCAGAGTGACAGTTAATAAAAACTTAGTCTGAACACTACCCAAGACAACTGAGTGTGCAAAATGTCTTCCCCGCTTAGGGCAGACTGAAATAGCATGAGAGGCATCACCACAGTAGAAACATAACCCATTGCGCTTTCGAAACTCATGACGCTGTGCCCCAGACACCACTCCATCACACTGCATGGGCTCAGCAGCTGGCTCACAAGGCAACACCATTCCACGCATACTTCTCCGCTCACGCAAACGTCTGTCAATTTGAATCGCTAATGACATAGAATCATTGAGACCAGAGGGGACAGGGAATCCCACCATAACATCCTTTACATTATCCGACAGACCCTTCCGGAAAAGGGCCGCCAAAGCGTCGTCATTCCACTTGGTCAGGGCTGCCCACCTACGGAATCTCTGACAGTATAACTCAGCGTCATCAAGCCCCTGATTTAATGCCAACAAGGCTTTTTCAGCTTGATCAGTGACATTAGGCTCATCGTACAATAACCCCAAAGCCTGAAAAAATGCATCAACATCACTCAAAACAGGATCCCCAGGTATCAGGGAAAAAGCCCAATCCTGAGGATCGCCGCGCAGGAGAGAGATGATAATTTGAACCTGCTGAGCTGCGTTTCCTGAGGACTTAGATTTTAAGGCAAAAAACAATTTACAATTATTTTTGAAATTCTGAAACTTAGCTCGATCCCCTAAAAACAAATCTGGCATGGGAATCCTAGGTTCCACAACAGGCAACCTAGCAAGATAGGTAGCAATACTCCGAACCTCAGCGGCAAGCTGATCCACACGGCCAGACAACTGTGCAAACTCCATTGAGAGAAAAGATCCTCCCCAGCACCCAGAGATACAGAGGGAAAAAAAAAAAAAAATGCAACAAACAGAAAAATATCTCTGACAACTTTTCTTCCTTCAAAATATTTTTTCCCTTCTGTGAGTACCATACAATTTTTATGGCCGGTGATACTGTTATGTTACGGTAGCTGAGGAGTGCAGGTAAAAAAGGAAATACACCAGAGCAGTTGGAATCTATGAGATTGCAGTACCCTGACTAACCACCGCAACTAGAGGCAGCTGTGGAGCGTTCCTACGTTGGTCCTAGACGCCTCGTCACAGCCTGAGAAACTAACTACACCTAAAGATAGAAATAGGAAAGCTATCTGCCCCGGAGCAGAACCCCAAAGATAATAGAAAGCCCCCAAACATGTAATGGCGGTTAGACAAGAGGAAATACCGACACAGAAAGAAAACAGCACGAGCAAACGCCGGGGCCCAAACTATCCAAACAGAAAAGGACAGGAAGGGTACTCACTGCAATCTCAGAAAACCCTGAAAAAACACCAACTCTACTAATTTCAAAATCACCTGAGATCACACGACCTCTACCACCTAAATTAGTTCTCTGGTGTAACAAAAACAAAACAGCAGCCACTGAAAAAAAACTGGAAAAAGCAAAAGTACAAAACACAGTGGCTGGACTAAACTGAGAGGGCAAAAGCCCCCGGAGGGGACCCTGAAGGCCCCCACAGAAGTGCAGGACAAAATGCAAAAATATAGCAAAAACACAAAATAAGAAATTGTCTTATCTGATAGCAGGAGATGCAGACACGACACAGCAGGCTACAAGGGAAACTGGAAAGAAGGATTCAGACCAGAACAATTGATCACCGGCAACCCTGATGGGAAAATGACTCCCTTACATAAGACCAATCAGTAACACCTGATTCCCAGTCCTCACAATCCTCACTAGTACCGCTTGTAACCACCAGAGGGAGCCTCTGCTCAGAACTCATCTCAAACCTATTCACAACAGCACAGGGTGCTTCTGGTATGACATGAGAGTCAGAAACATTTGTCATTTGTCATGTGCCAAAATAGGCCGGGACACGTCTCAACATGCCTCAATTTTTTGTTGAATGGTGATCAAAAACGAATATTATGGTCTAGAGTACATGGCACAGGGTGCTTCTGCTATGACATGATAGTCCGAAACACAGATATGTTAAAAGTTTGTAACCAATTTTTGTTGAGTAGTGGTCAAAACCGTTGCATAGGTGTAGGCCTGTGCCAAAATAGGTCTTTCTGGTACGACATGGGAGTCAGAAACAGAGGTATGCTAAAAAGTTTGCAGCCAATTTTTTGTTGAATACTGATCAAAATCGATTATTATGGGCTATGGTACATGGCACAGAGTGCTTCTGGTATGTCATGAGGGCCAGAAACACAGGTATGTTAAAAAGTTTGTACCTGATTTTTGTTGAACGGTACTCAATATCGCTGCATAGGCGTGGGTATGTACCAGTCGTACTATAATGAAAATGATGCAAATAAGGGCCTTTTTAACTAAAAAGCGCTAGCTGCAGCGGTGCGGGTACACCATAAGTGTGCTGTGGGTGCATGAGTGGCGTGAAATGTTTAAAAATGATTCAGCGGATCACCACCATCTATGAAATGTGGTATTTTCCAAGCACCAGCGATAATCTGTTTGCCCCCTACATTAAACTACACTATAGGGATGCGCTGTAGGGGTCCGTGTATCCGCTACAGAAACACAGGTATGCTAAAAAGTTAGCAGCCAATTTTTTGTTGAATACTGATCAAAATCGATTATTATGGGATATGGTACATGGCACAGAGTGCTTCTGGTATGGCATGAGCGCCCGAAACACAGGTATGTTAAAAAGTTTGTACCTGATTTTTGTTGAACGGTACTCAATATCGCTGCATAGGAGTGGGTATGTACCAGTCGTACTATAATGAAAATGATGCAAATAAGGGCCTTTTTAACTAAAAAGCGCTAGCTGCAGCGGTGCGGGTACACCATAAGTGTGCTGTGGGTGTATGAGTGGCGTGAAATGTTTAAAAATGATTCAGCGGATCACCACCATCTATGAAATGTGGTATTTTCCAAGCACCAGCGATAATCTGTTTGCCCCTACATTAAACTACACTATAGGGATGCGCTGTAGGGGTCTGTGTATCCGCTACAGAAACACAGGTATGCTAAAAAGTTAGCACCCAATTTTTTGTTGAATGCTGATCAAAATCGAATATTATAAGTTAGAGTACATGGCACAGAGTGCTTCTGGCATGGTCTGAGGGTCCGAAACACTGGTATGTTAAAAAATTTGTACCCGATTTTTTGTTGAATGCTGGTCAAAATCGTTGCATAGGTGCGGGCCTGTGCCAAAATAGGCCTTTCTGGCATGGCATGAGAGTCAGAAACACAGCTATGGTAAAAACTATGTACCTGATTTTTGTTGAACGATGCTCAATATTGATGCATAGGAGTGGGCATGTGCCAAAATAGGCCGGGACACGTTCCAACATGCCGGTCTTTTATATCTGAGGGGCATAGCATCTTTAAAAATAGCCCTGTGCAACAAGAACGCTACGCAGCCCAGGCTATACAATTGGTCATGTGTGTAGCTCATAGCGGGAACGTTGACATTCAGCATGCCTTGAGAGGGTTTGTGAAGCAACTCGCTCAATATTTTCTAGATGACTATGCGTGTGTTAACGGCCAGCACATAGTTTTTGAATTTCACTATTGTTTTTTCCACGGCTGTCCCGTGACCAGGACTTGTCCAGGCATGCCCGGACTTGTCCAGGCATGCCCGGGCATGCCCGGGCCAATATGTCTATCAGTATTAAACCATAAAAACTCCTCTGTACATGATCCTTAAGCAAAATAAAAAAAATATATAATGCAAAATAATTCTGTGAATGAGCAGAAATGTTGAAAAATATGGTGTCTCACATGGACCCTATATGTCAGTTCACAATATGTCTATCAGTATTAAACCGTAAAAACTCCTCTGTACATTATTGTGAAGGGGTTAAAAGAGGCTTCATGGTTGATTTGATAAGCTGATCAGAATAGCTAGCATCATGAGAGCTGCTATGGTTGACAGTGGTAGCGAACGCACAACCAATATTTGAAAAATATGGTGTCTCACATGGACCCTATATGACGGTTCACAATATGTCTATCAGTATTAAACCGTAAAAACTCCTCTGTACATTATTGTGAAGGGGTTAAAAGAGGCTTCATGGTTGATATGATAAGCTGATCAGAATAGCTAGCATCATGAGAGCTGCTATGGTTGACAGTGGTAGCGAACGCACAACTAATATTTGAAAAATATGGTGTCTCACATGGACCCTATATGGTGGTTCACAATATGTCTATCAGTATTAAACCATAAAAACGCCTCTGTACATGATCCTTAAGCAAAATAAAAAAATATAATGCAAAATAAATCTGTGAAGGAGCAAAAATGTTGAAAAATATGGTGTCTCACATGGACCCTATATGTCACTTCACAATATGTCTATCAGTATTAAACCGTAAAAACTCCTCTGTACATTATTGTGAAGGGGTTAAAAGAGGCTTCATGGTTGATATGATAAGCTGATCAGAATAGCTAGCATCATGAGAGCTGCTATGGTTGACAGTGGTAGCGAACGCACAACTAATATTTGAAAAATATGGTGTCTCACATGGACCCTATATGACGGTTCACAATATGTCTATCAGTATTAAACCATAAAAACGCCTCTGTACATGATCCTTAAGCAAAATAAAAAAATATAATGCAAAATAAATCTGTGAAGGAGCAAAAATGTTGAAAAATATGGTGTCTCACATGGACCCTATATGTCACTTCACAATATGTCTATCAGTATTAAACCGTAAAAACTCCTCTGTACATTATTGTGAAGGGGTTAAAAGAGGCTTCATGGTTGATATGATAAGCTGATCAGAATAGCTAGCATCATGAGAGCTGCTATGGTTGACAGTGGTAGCGAACGCATAACTAATATTTGAAAAATATGGTGTCTCACATGGACCCTATATGTCACTTCACAATATGTCTATCAGTATTAGCAACTGAGAGTCAGAAACATTTGTCATGTGCCAAAATATTACCATCAACTGTTCACATGTGCTTTGTGCCGGAAGACTTACAAATAGTTTTGAAGAACCACTTGGTTGTATTGTGATGTTAGACAAGAGGAAAAGTAGCAGTGAGGGCTTGTAGTCAGGTTAGCACTGCAAGAGGGCTCTCCCCACTATGTACTCCCTGTCAGTAAACTTTGGAAACATATATTTTCCGTATCATCTTTGTACATAAATAGTATACAATAAGTAATGGCCCCATCCTATGCCTGTATTCTCACATGAAACAGTTAAAAAATAGTCCCAAAATAACGAATTTGTTGTGAATTTGTTATCAAGTTGCCGTAATCGTGACAAAATAACGAATTTGTTGTGAATTTGTTATCAAGTTGCCGTAATCGTGTTAGTAATCAATTTAATACACATTGATTCGCTACAATATTCGTATGGTAACTAATAAAATAGCAACTGAGAGTCAGAAACATTTGTCATGTGTCAAAATATTACCATCAACTGTTCACATGTGCTTTGTGCCGGAAGACTTACAAATAGTTTTGAAGAACCACCTGGTTGTATTGTGATGTTAGACAAGAGGAAAAGTAGCAGTGAGGGTCACCTGTTAATAAGTTAGCTATCTCTAACAATCCCTGCCAAGATTCTTCTTAGTATACAATGAATTGCAGAGCTCACAAATGCCTGTATGGCCATTTTGCTGTCACAATTAATTCAATGCTTGAAATGTCTTTGAGCTGTGTTTATTTATTACAATAAAATCTTGTAATCATGTTTTACAATACCCTATCATTGCTTTTTTAAAATAGGAATAAAGCATTCTGTAATATTGTAATATCTGCATGTACATAATATGACCATCTCATAATGTGAGCTCGCGTTGACTTTTCCCACACAATAGACGGATCACAGAACTTGTCCTGTGTGAAACACACACAGATAAATTACTGCTGATCATAAAAGACCCTTATAAAATGTGAAACACACACATAGATAAATTACCTTTACATCCATATAGTGTTGGTCTTAAAAGGCCACCCACTGGTTATACACAATGCAAGACTATTTACTGTGTGTAATTTCTAGCAACTGAATTACCGTATCTAATTACCAGCGACCTTCACGCATTTGTACTTACAGGGAATACCAGGGCATGTCAACACTGTTGCACTACATCTCTATGGTGCAGTAAAGATGTATATCTTTGTTGTCACGCTGTCTAATGATATGTATACAATGTCAGTGAACTATTAATACAGGAACAACACTCTATACAACAACTAGTATAGCAACATCAGCATGTAAGTATAGAATAGATTTACCTGACACGATATCTGCTGAACTCAGGGTTAATCTTGAGGACTTGATGAGCTGAAACAGGAAAGAGGTGGACCGGGATCTAACCTGACCCTAAACTGGGGTCCTAACTAATCCCTCACCTTGGAGGTACTGATAATGGTTCAGAGGTCCAAGTCACCAACCTAACCCTGTCTCCTATCAGACCCTGAACCCTGTAATCAGTCCTAAGAAGGATCCTGACTACCACCAAAGGGATATGGGCTGATCTTAGCTAAATACACAGATTTAGACATATAAGACAGACAGGATAACACTCGCTTGCATACACACTCAAACACCAAAGGAACATAAATGGTCTGGGAAATAAACTCTAACCAAGTTGAGCTTAGAACAACTAAGGAGCTCACAACTAAAGTCTATACAGATTCATTCCTATCTGTGGTCTGCATGAAGGTTTCACTGGCAACTCCCCAAGCAGACAACCAGGAATTTAAAGGAAACCAATCAACAAATAATCAATTGCAGCCGGGAGAAACTGCACCCAGTCCCAGCACCGAGCACAGACAGAATTAACTCCCTAGCTGCCAAACACAAAGAAACAGCAGCTCAGCTGTGAGAAGTCAAAATGTGCAACCGCGACGATCTTCGTGGCAATGCACACATGACAGTACCCCCCCTTCTACGAGGGGCCTCTGGACCCTCAGGACCAGGCCTGCCCGGGTGAGTTCTGTGGAAGGTCCGAACCAAACGATCTGCGTTAACATCAGACGCAGGGACCCACGTCCTCTCCTCTGGACCATACCCCTTCCAATGCACCAAGTACTGGAGGGACCGGCGATTCAGACGTGAGTCAATGATCTTTGATACTTGAAATTCCAAGTTACCATTGACCAACACAGGAGGAGGAGGTAGAGGTGACGGTATGACTGGTGCCACATACCTTTTAAGTAATGACTTGTGGAACACATTATGAATTTTAAACGTAGGAGGGAGGTCCAGACGAAATGCCACAGGATTAATTATGGAACTGATCCTGTACGGCCCGATGAATCTGGGACCCAGTTTCCAGGAGGGCACTTTAAGTTTTTTATTCCTGGTAGACAACCATACCAGATCGTTCACATTCAGATCTGGACCAGAAACTCTCCTCCTATCAGCCATACGTTTGTAACGGTTCCCCATCGCACTCAGATTATTCAATACACCTCTCCACACAGAAGCAAGTGACGACGAGAAACGCTCCTCCTCAGGAACCCCAGAAGGGCCCCCCCCATTGAAAGTACAAAACTGGGATGAAAACCATATGCCCCAAAAAACGGGGACTTACCAGTGGACTCGCTCCGCCTGTTGTTAAGAGCGAACTCTGCCAGAGGCAAGAAAGAAGACCAGTCCTCTTGGTTCTCTGAGACAAAACACCAGAGATATGTCTCTAAGCTCTGATTCAGACGCTCTGTCT
The DNA here is from genome assembly GCA_033576555.1 of Oophaga sylvatica. Lineage (NCBI taxonomy): Eukaryota > Metazoa > Chordata > Amphibia > Anura > Dendrobatidae > Oophaga > Oophaga sylvatica. The sequence continues at coordinate 2,351 of JARQOD010001432.1, read as the reverse complement.
GACCATTGGTCTGCGGATGAAAAGCCGAGGAAAATGACAATTGCATCCCCCGACGTAAACAAAATGCCCTCCAAAATTTGGACACAAACTGAGACCCCCTATCTGACACCACATCAGAAGGCAACCCATGAAGTCTAACGATCTCCCTAATGAACACCTGCGCCAGAGTTTTAGCATTAGGGAGTGCAGGAAGAGCAACGAAATGTGCCATCTTACTGAACCTGTCAACAACCACCAGTATGACAGTATTCCCTGACGACGGAGGAAGGTCCGTAATGAAGTCCATAGATAAATGAGTCCATGGACGCTCCGGAAGTTTCAAGGGTAAAAGGGTCCCAGACGGACGGGTATGAGGGGTTTTAGAGCGAGCACACACCCCACATGACGCGACAAAAGTTATAACATCTTTATTAGCATTAGGCCACCAAAACCGGCGAGAAAGGAGATCTAAAGTAGCCTTACTCCCTGGACGTCCTGCTAGAGCAGAATTATGATGTGCCTCAATAACCTTTTGTCTCAACAGATTTGGGACAAACAGTCTCCCTGGAAGTCCTGCAGGGGCGTCCCCCTGAGCCTCTAACACCTCCTCCTCAAGGTCAGAAAATACAGCCGACACTACCACCCCCTCCTGAAGGATAGGACTCGGGTCATCCGTTTTCCCGGCCCCTGGGAAACTGCGAGACAAGGCATCAGCCTTTACATTCTTAGACCCCGGGCGATAAGTGACGACAAAATTAAACCTGGTAAAAAACAACGACCATCGAGCTTGTCTGGAATTCAGACGCTTAGCGGATTCCAAATACAACAGGTTCTTGTGATCAGTAATAACGGTAACCGGGTGGACTGCCCCCTCCAAAAAGTGACGCCATTCTTCAAAAGCTAACTTAATGGCCAAAAGTTCCCTATTGCCGATATCATAATTCCTTTCGGCGGACGACAATTTCTTAGAAAAGAAAGCGCACGGATGCCATTTACCAGGGGACGGACCCTGGGACAATATAGCACCCACCCCTACGTCAGACGCATCCACCTCCACAATGAACGGCTGAGATGCATCTGGTTGGATGAGAACGGGTGCCGAAGCAAAACATTTCTTCAAAGAGGAAAAGGCTTGGCAAGCTTTGTCCGACCATTTAGAAAAATCCGTCCCTTTTCTTGTCATGTCAGTGAGAGGTTTGACGACAGATGAGAAATTACAAATAAATTTCCGGTAGTAGTTAGCAAACCCCAAAAAACGCTGCAGAGCCTTAAGATCCCCTGGCTGATCCCATTCAAGCACTGCTCTCACCTTTTCAGGGTCCATACGGAAACCGGAGGCTGACACCAAAAAACCCAAATATACAACCACAAACAGCCCCACAAGGTGACGAAAAATGTCATTAACAAAATGTTGGAATACTGCTGGTGCAGTAGTCAGACCAAAAGGCATGACTAGGTTCTCATAATGTCCCTCCGGCGTGTTAAACGCCGTTTTCCACTCATCCCCCTCTTTTATCCTAATCAGATTATACGCCCCCCTGAGATCCAATTTAGAAAACCATTTGGCGCCAACAATTTGATTGAAGAGATCAGGAATAAGAGGGAGTGGATACGGATCTCGAACAGTAATCCGATTAAGTTCGCGGAAATCCAAGCAAGGGCGTAGGCCTCCATCTTTCTTCTTCACAAAGAAGAACCCCGCGGCTACTGGGGAAGATGAAGGTCTAATATGCCCTTTGGCCAGACTTTCAGAAATATAATCTTTCATAGCCTGCCTCTCAGGACCAGAAAGATTATACAACCTAGCTTTAGGCAACTTAGCATCAGGAAGGAGATTAATAGAGCAGTCATACACGCGATGAGGAGGCAACTCCTGACACCCCTCCTCAGAGAAAACATCCCCAAAATCCTCCAAAAAAGGAGGCAATGTACTAGGCACGACCGCACTGATGACTGTGTTCATGCAGTTGCTTTTGCAAAACTCACCCCATTGGCTTATTTCTCTGGACTGCCAATTAATCACAGGGTTATGTTTAACCAACCAAGGAAGTCCCAACACAATGGGAGTAGGTAGACCCTCCAACACATAACAAGATAATTGTTCCCTATGTATTGCCCCTACCCGAAGGTCAATGTTATGAACCTCATGAACAAAGCTACCTTGGCCGAGAGGCCTGGCGTCAATGGAGAATATAGGGATCGGTTTGACCAATACACTCAGATGCATACCTTGAGCCTGAGCAAACTGAGCGTCAACCAGATTAGCCCCGGAACCACTATCAAGAAGAACAGACAATCTCTCCACTCTCGTACCAACTACCACCTCCACTGGTACAAGGAACTGAGAAGAACTGGCGGATGAAATACATACT